>JAPDSC010096586.1:0-17433 GCA_026290005.1 Latrodectus geometricus
CTAGAGCCGCATTTTTTTGAATTCATGTGGGAAAAAATCCTATGAGATAAGCTTTTTTATGTAATATTTAGAGCAGTGATTCTCAATCTTTTTTTTTGGGGGGGAGGCGCACTTTTAACGATATAAAAATGTGGAGGCACACAAAGAGAGAGACAAGTTTAGAAGTTGTTAACTCATCTTTAATACACTATGTAAACTAGTTTATGATTATAATTTTGAATGAAAAATAAAATAACGTATGTACTACAAAACAACAGCATGTTTATGAAGAATTGTATTACAAAGCAATAATAAATATACTTTGAATGAGAAATTTGAGCTTGATGTTTTTTTAATAATTTCATATATATTGGGTAATAAAAATGACAATACTACACTCATATTGTCTTCTACATTTAACAATCTCGACTTTTTTTCCATTTGTATATTCATTAATAGTGAAAATCTGAATTCTTACAAATAAGATGTAAAGAACTGGAATTGGAACAAATGAAATTTGTTCATTTCGCTTTATGAAAGGTCATTGCTATCGAAGATGAAAACAGTTTTTAACTGTAAAAAATATGGAACTGAACTGTAAAAACAAGTTTTATTTTACACAAACAATGTACTTTTCTTTAATTTAAACTAACTTTATCGTAATTAAAAAAATCATTGTAATTATTACTATATAGGTTTCCAAATTTTGGCAGACAACTTTAAGTTCTAGGCGGCTCACAAACGGGCCGCGGCACAGTGGTTGAAAATCACTGATTTAGAACAATCGCGGTGACTAACTGTGTGCAAATTGTTTTAACAGGCCCAGATTTGACAGTGGAGATACTGAAAATCAAGTAATACTTAGGAATTTATAAATTTTTTTCGTACTACCAACCTTATTTACAGTTGACTCTCTTCATCATGATAGAGAAAACTCCCAAATATCCTGAAAAATACTCATACATAAAACAAAAACGGATTTCCCATATCCGTTGTTTCACATTGCTGCGATTTTTCTTTTCTAAATGAGTATAGCGTTACCGCTAGGCTATTATGAGTTCAATCTCGGATTCAGGTACTGTATTTGAACATTACTACTGTGAATGTAGTTGTATAATTATCATTTTATGTAACCATAATGTTACTGCTTACTGTATTCTCTTCCTTTTAAGGAAATTATTACGCTATTATAATCTAATTTAATATGAATTTCTTATTTTTATATGTGTAGGGATCCAGTGTACTCAAAATTTACTTTCTAATTGTGTTTAATTCTACCCGAAATTAATAAATAATAACTTTGGGGGAATTATTATTTCTTTTTACTTTCCTTATATTTAATTAAACAAGATGTTGTTATACATCCGAATATTCACAAAATTTAGTTTTATATTCTGTATATATTTTTAATAAGCATTGATCTCAAATACACAGTGTGTACATAGAATTTCATGATTGATTCTTCAATATGTATATTATAGAACAGTAGGTCCTAATTCCTTTAACCTTCGTACGCAAAAAATGAGAGAACTTCCACTAATGTGAATCAAACCTTGTATATAGATTTATAAATATAAATTAAAAAAAGTTTATTTGTTCCTTTTAATGTTCAATTACCATTTAGAGTGGAATTTAAATTAATGTTAGATTATTTTAAAAATTTCAATATTTTATTCATGGATATTTAAAAACTAAAACCTTGGTTTATTGCATTGTTATTTCAATTGAAGACAATTGTGTGTAAGTTGAAAATTTTGCCTACCACTTATTTCGAAGAATAATAGCTGAACATATTTAATATAAACTATATAACCTTTTAATGTTTTATATATAGATTGTAATTAATTTTCATCAAAATCTGCAGATATTGGTGGATTGGAAGAAATTTAATTGTCACCCAAACAAATATGTTTGTGCTTTGCATACGTATTTACGAAGATCAGTATTCCTGACTTTTACGAATTTCTTCTAATGCAAAATGTGAATAGGTCCCATTTTCCATGAAAGATTCCTCTTTAATGTGATTCAGATAATTACATGAAATAATATAGAGCTGATGAACAGTTTTTAAATATGTCTACTTTAATGTCAGTAATTTGTTTTCAATAAATGATTATTAATCATACTTTTTACAGACCTCAGAATGGATGATGCTAAGGTCTGTAAAAACTTTTCTCTTTACTATAGATTAAAAATTGGATTTTTTATGTTTTTTTTGTCTTAGTACAGAGGTATTTGGGGACTAAGGCACCTCAGCTGCTATTTATTTAGCATTTTGTACCAACCCCAAATTCAGTCAAGTACAATTTTAACATTTGCTGTGCCTGACAGAGAGTACAGCTCCTTGTCATGCCTGAAGAGTTCATTTCTTCTTCGTTGAGATGTCACCAGAGGGCAGCACTGCAAACTATGGAGGATCTTTTATTTTTTGAAGCAGAGACCAAATAAAAGTTCCTAAACCTTGGTGTGCTACCCTTAGACGTATTGATTTGGATTGGGCACTTAGAGGACTTTGTGACCGTGATAAATTTAACTTGATTCCAATCGCCCTTTGTGAACGCGTTGCTTTTAGCCGGTTACACAATCGAACTTATTTCCTTTAGATGGCAAGAACGACGCTTTCCTGACTTTCTTTGTAATTCAAGAATATTGACTAAACTTTTATACAAGAAAACTTGAAAGTCAGATGACATAGATGGCTTATTTTCATCAGATGGCTTATTTTCTTTTATCATGAAAAGAATTTTGACAAAGGAATTTATACTCGGTCTTACATCTATTTTTTACATACATTCAGATTTTCAAATTCTTCTTTAAAGGTAATTACTTAATGTATAACATTAGAATATGTGCAGTTACAAAAGGATTTGTTTACTATTCATCATAAAGATTGTCAGATTAAATATTGACCTTTATAGCTGCCATTTTCAAAAGATATATTCCTGATTAACTGTTGTAATTGTTGATTGTGGTCTAAAAACTTTCGGTTGAATTTGAATCATTGACCAATTTATATTATTAATTAAATGATCCAAATGTGGATAAAATAATATTACGCTCATCAATAAAACAATGATTGCCCATTGTCAAGAATTTCAATGCAGATGTTCAAATTTCATTTGAATTTAAATAAATAAATAGGTAATATCATTGAAAAATAGTTCAAGAATATTTAATGCATGCTATAAACAACTTTCATACTACTATAATGAAAAAATGAACTTATAGAATATATATAATCTCCAAATCTTAATCCTGCAGACTTTCTTCACAACTATAATATTAAAATAACATCCATAAGTTATTTATTTCATATGTTGTCTTCCAATTTAATGTAATTTCTTTATTAAAGCCATTAATATAAAGATAAATTTATCAACATTAAAAAGCTATATATTTTAATTTGAATTCTGAAAATATAAAATTATAAATCGTATTTTAAATTTATCAAATATAAATGCAATTACAAAATAAAAAAAATCACTTTGTCAAATAGAACGTACTAGTGAAATTCAGAATTATTGTAAAATATATATAAGTACATCCGCATAAATATTTATAACATGACTGCAAAACTTTTAATTCAATTCAATTGCTTATAATTAATTGACATGAACTGCAAATAAATAAAATATTTGCTTAGCTGAATATTTAATTGAATTTAAATTTACCCTGAACAGTTATTTGCAAAAAATATATTTTTACCTTAATTTTATTTAATATTATTATAAAAATTAAACTGAAAATAAAATTTTATACAGTTTTAAAAATTCTATCATTAATACACAAATGTAAAATAAAATTTCAGAGTTAAATGCTAAAACACAATTATTTAAATATTAATAATTTATTTAATAATTTCATAATTTGATTTACAGTTATAGCTAACCAGTAACATAATTTTGAATAATGATAAAAATAAAGAATTATTAACCGGTAAATGATAAAGCTAAATAAAATAAATGATTTGCTATATTTAGCATGATTCACCTATTTAATCATTAAAACTGGACTTTGATCTTGAACTTTTATGTAATTTACATGAATAATAAGAAGCAAATAGTATTCTTTTATTATTATAGTTGAATTTATGCACATTGCCACAATAATAATATGTTTCTTTTTTAATGAATGAAAATATTCTTAGGAACCGGATTTATCTTGAAATATTCTCACAAATACTTGCATTAATGATGAAATTTTCATAAATTGAGAACAAAACATGTTTTCTTCGTTTAAACAACTGTTGCTAAGGTTGTGCGTACAGCATCCCATACGCTGCTGCATTATTTACTTTCCAAGTGACATCTCCACCAAATAGAAACAATTATCTTGTTTTTATCGTTGCCTTGGAGCCAACCTTAGACCAGTCAAAAATAGGATGTTTTCAAGTGATGGAATATTCGAAAAAGAATAAAGATTTTTTTAAAATCTACAACAGATAATTTTATCGTTTGGAAGTTAAGAGTTTACTTAGCTTTCGGATAAAAAAACTCTTTTATGTTCTGTGTGAACTCTTAAACTATTTATGAATTTTGACGGATAAGACTTTTTTTCAGCTTACAAGAAAAATATTTCATTAAAAAGCTTCTCATGGTTATCTCGGGATATTAATAATCCCACGTTGAATATTTAAGCCATTATAAATTAATTTTTTGAATATATTGTAAATTTATCAGATTTTATGAATTAAAAAATTCTCATAATTAATATGTTCGATGATCTGAAGCGTTTCTTCAACCGAAATGACATTCATTTCTTATTACATTAAACCAGGAAATATTAAATAAAAATAAATATCCTTTTCATAATGTGCTTAACAAAAATTATAGATATACAGTCATTTTTTTAAATGTGTGTATTAATATCCAAAATTATAAATCTCGGCATCTGCAAAACATGCATATTGATATTAAGAATTACATTAACAAACACTAAAAATATGAAATTAGATTTGTTGACGGAATCTTATTCGCGTTTTCATCTAAATAGAATAAACTTTTTACATACTTTAATATAAATCAGGGAAAGATATAAAAACCAAAGCTTAGCTGATAGAGCTGTTGTAACCACATCGATTATAATTATATCACCGTAATTCATCACATCATTAATAAAAATGATTTCTAACAATTGTGAAAGTAATTCCAATTCTCACGTATGCAATGACAGATGTGCCAGACGCATTCTATAAAAATTCTATCGGAATATAGAACATCCCACTCGATTCCCATATCGTGTCTAGATGTTTGTAATGATCCACAGAGTCCACTTTACCTTAGATCTTGAACATATTGCCTTTTGTTTACTAAAAGTGATTATATAGTAACAAACCAAATCATGCCTGCTGCCAGGATTAAAGTTTGGTAACTTGACTGACCACAACTCAAGACAAATGCCATTAATCTCATATAACCGTCAACAAATACAGGATTAAAGAATCATGGTGTACCTCTTCTAGTGTGATCTGAGCAATACAAAACTGCTGATAAGATCAATTTCTTGGATGTTTGAAAACTATCGTTAGGTTGTCTTTATTTGAGAAATTACAAACATTTTCTCGTACTGAATCATTACTTCACTAAGAAATTATAATGATAAATGTAAATAATTAGCATTCAAAATATTTTAATTGAGTCTATAAGTAATGAGAATATTTATATTTATCAATTTGAAGAGGTAGAAACATATGTTTAGAGCTACAGGAAAAAATTTACAGCACTTACAGCATTGAAATAAAATAGAAATGAGCAAGCACACAATTTGTATACCGATAACATACTTAATCTATAATGCTGGCTGCGGTCAAGCCGATTGAAGTTTGAGAAAAATATCAGAAACAATATAAAAAATAATTGTGTATAAATTCATTGAACGAGGTGCAAAACTGGTCATTTTTTTATAATTATTAATCAGATGTTATAATCTCACTCTATCAACTAACTTCACGGTAACGAAAATGAAAAATTAATATTATTCCAAGAAAACTTAAGGAAGTGACACATTTAATAAAATAACTACAGTATAACCTTAGATTATTATAGATGCTAATTCAATTGCTCTGACTAGTGGAGTCAATCAGTAAGTGAACTAAGATTAAAAATGTAAAATTTTGTTGCATGTTTTAATAGCTAATTTTCATTTTCGCAACAGAAAGATTTCATTCATAAGTGTAAAACTTGATTTTCTCCGTGAAAGGGTTCCGATTACTTCGGGACTGCATTTGGATGCTACCAACGTGCCATATTTCAGAAATACATAACGAAAGTAATAAATCATCCGTGATGACTATATTCTCTTGAGGTTTTTTTCCTTGTAGCTAAAACAATCCTCAAAATGCAACTTCCTCTAATACGATGATTCCAGAATGTTAGTGTGGAGGAAATGATAAAAATACTTCATTTATTTATTTTCATTATGACATGTGGTTTTACATGCATATTGTATTATTACACCCTGAGAGACCAATAAACGGAGAAGTTCCGGAAGCAACGAAAATAGTGTAAAACTTTCTCAGAACTATGTACTTTTTCCAGCTGTAGAGTTGGCGAAAGAGTTCGACAATTGACGCACTTTGCTGGGAAAATTTGTTTTTCTGACCCGAGATGTAAAATATTAGGTTAGGGAAAAATCCGTTATTTGTTTTATGACTGTAGAGTTCGATATCTCATTAACTATCGATCATAAAAGTTCAAATTTATTGTCTTTAGAAAGATTAAATTTTGCACTATAAAATCTGCTGTTTTTATATTTAGTCCATTCATTTATAAGACACACAACGTTAAAAATGGAAGTCAACTAAGAGAAAATGCTGTACATTTACAGATAAAGACAAAAATACAAGTCAGCCAGTTGAAAATAGGGAATGATATTTATAGTCTTGATACTGTAACAGCCAATCGCGTGTCATTTTGGCTTCATCGATTCCATTCAGGTATATTGGATGTTAAAGACGCACCTCTCAAATGTAAGTTCATCATCGCAAATATCAATAAAATTATAAAAATGTTCGAAGTTGACCCCAGCATGTTAACAGTTCAGAAGCTAAAGATCAGTCACAGAACAGCTTAAAATCATTTGCACAAAACTAATGAAAAACATGTGAATAAAGACTTTAAGTTCGCTTAAAAATAACATATTTCTTTTATCCATAATCTAATATAACTAATACAGCTAATCTGGTTACTTAATCTGTCCAAAAGCAATTACAGTGGAATTAATAATGTGTGAGTAACAAAAACTTTAAAGAATATCAAGTTTTTAATGATATCCCCCATTAAAAACAAATATTTTTTATTATTAGATCGTATATACCCCTGCAAAAACTAAAATATCTATTGTTCATCGATCAATGTAATATCTTTTTTTTTTTATTAAATCTTTTTCCATGTACTTCGTAACTGAGTTGTTAACAGTTAAAGATACTTGGCGTTAGTGAAGTATCTTTAACTTCTATTAATGAAGCTTAATTGAAAGAGGTAGTTTGCTTTCCTAGAATTCTTATTTAATTCTCATATGAAAGAATATTTTAAGCTATAACGGTTTTTGAAAATTAATAACTGGTGTTTAAATGCATAGTTTCTTAGATTCATATTTTCAAAAAATAATTTCAACTGTTTGTCTCATGCAGATATTTAGAGTTTTGTGTTTTCTACTTAAAAGCTGTCTAATTTTATACTTATATTATATTGCATTCATGGTGATAAAATT
The DNA here is from genome assembly GCA_026290005.1 of Latrodectus geometricus. Taxonomy (NCBI): domain Eukaryota; kingdom Metazoa; phylum Arthropoda; class Arachnida; order Araneae; family Theridiidae; genus Latrodectus; species Latrodectus geometricus. Next base: position 7,690 of record JAPDSC010096586.1, read on the forward strand.
ACAGTGTTTAAATCGATTTACTACCCTATTAATAAAATATGAAATTAAGGTATCTTCTACATACATTGATGCGAAACTACATATAAAACAAAGGGAACATTTAAAAAATACCAGAATGTAAATAATAACTGAGTGGTAAAGTATCAGAAATGATAAAATAATAGGTTGCATGAAAAATTATGAATCAAGTTACAAAATTTATACCTTTTTTATAAGCCAAATTGTTAGATCTCTTGCTTTCGGATCAACAGTTTGTGGGTTCGAATCCAACATTGAGTGTTTGCAGTGGTTCAGTATCCACTTTAAGAAGTCGTGGTATAATTTGCATTCGTGTGCAAAAAGTGGCTTTTAAGTGACAAACCAGAAAGTAAAAAACTATATTTAATATTACAATAAATAAATAAAAGTAAACTATATTAATCTAACAGTACATGTAAAATATTATATTTACCTTTTCCTATTATAAAATTAAAAATTTATAAATTATTCATTTAAATCTTATAGACAATTTTATCTTCACGTTTAACGAAACATACAAATTATCGTTTGATATCTGAACTGAACAGCGGTGAAATGTTAACAAAGAATTAAAAACTGTCCACCCCTTTGTTTCAATTAGGCTGTACAAATAAAGTTTGTCTTGTAGAAACCCCACGTATATATGTTGACTCTATGAATTTGAATCGATCAAATAATTTAAGAAAGGTTTAGGCAGAGAAGATTTCTTCCATTGTTACAGACTTGATTGTGTCAAACCAATGACTAGAATGACAAATTATCAGTATTTGCTATCAAATTAAAAAGGGTTTAAATGTCGTAAGACTTCATAAGGAAGTTATATCCTCATCTTCCTAATTTGCATAGATCTCAACTTTAATGAAACCTTATAAATTATATTCAAGGATAAGCGAAGATTCACTGTAACTGTTGATGACTGAAGGTTGAAGTGTGTAGGGTGACGTATCAATATTTATTTACAGATATTAGAAACAAACTTGATTAATTTTCATTTAAAGGTTAAAAAAAGAAAGAAAGTGAAAGACAAATATATAAGCTTACTAGTGACTGATTACATCTACCAAAAGTTTTGACCCAGACCTTACGGAGTAAAAATTAATAGCCTGGATAATATTTTCAGTTTACATTTTTTTCCATCAGCATGTTGCATTTTAAAAAAAAAAATAGTGAATGTGACATAAAAGTAGTTTCATATTTAAAATCAAAAGAGGATAAATCAATCTCTTTATTGCGAAGAAATTTAAATAATTTAATTGCTTATATACAATACGAAAATGTATTCAAACCCTTCAAGAAGCTGTCGTTTACTTATCAGAGGCATTACTAATATCACTGTATGCTCATGAAGATTTAAGTTCTTAAAAGGTTCTAAGAATTCAAATCATTCCTTTTGAAATCCATTTTTATATGGTTAAGATGCAAAAATTTACTATAAATAAAAGAGAGAAATAACATAAATTAAAAAAAATTATTCAATGTTTACAACTGTAAGCTTTTGTTATTAGAATATACACTGCCTGACACAAGAAATGCAACACCGTAAAATATTGGATAGCATGTGATAAAAATTGATACACAGACAGAGAATGCATATATAAATAACTGATGTTATTTACAAAAAGATAATTTTATATATTGACGAAATATGCAGAAAATCAGTAAGTAGTATGGCCGCCTCTCGCGGCGATGCAAGCAGACACTCTGTAGTAGAGAGACAATTAACCTGCGGACGGTGTTCTGGGGCATAGAAGCCCATATAGTCTGAACCATTCTCCCCAGTTCGTCCTCCGACGGAGGCTGGGGCATAACAGACAAACGACGTCCAATCCCGTCCCAGATATGCTCTATCGGGGAAAGATCAGGAGACATCGCAGGCCAAGGAAGCAACTGGATATTCTGCAAGGCTTGTTTGTTAACTAGTGCCGTGTGCGATATAACGTTAACCTGACTATCTTGCAGATGCTGAAGGTAAGGTAGAACAACAGGTTGCAGCACCTCTTCAATGTACCATCGTGACGTCAATGTGCCTCTGATCGTACTAGGGGTGATCTGCTATCATAGCTGATTGCACCCCAAACTATTATTCTATGTTGACGAACTTTGTGGCGTTCAACAATAGTGGTCGAATTGGCTCTATCTCCGCGACGCCTCCAGATACTCATGCGGTGACTATCATTAGTCAAATAGAACTGAGACTCTTCGCTGAACACCACATTCTGCCATTCATTCATCCAAGTAGCTTGTGGACGACACCATCTCAATCTCTCCCTAAAGTGCATTGGCGTTAATGGCAGTCCTCGTAAAGGGCGGTATGTATGCAAGCCACTTTCAGCCAATTGTTATGAAACAGTTCTCGCAGATATTAGGGCATCCAAAACTGGCTGCACATAACGAAGAATCTCAAGAGAAATTGATTGTGGGGCCTTCATAACTGCCCTTCGGATGTGTCGATCCATCCGTTCTGTTGTCCATCGAGATGGACCTGGTCTTATGCGACTATTAGCATTTTGTTCATTCACCTATTTGGTCCAAATTCTATACGCAGTTGATGCATCTAAGCGGGTTTCAGCAGCGATACGACAGTAGGACAAACCAGCCGTTCGTAAGCCTACAATTCGAATTCTCAGAAAACCATTCGTTTTTCGGAACTGTCGATGTCATCGTCCATTCATCACTTCATGCACACGTGTCTTTTGCAGCTTTGAACTTCCCGAAATACTGGATTTCCTAAGCGGAAAAGAAATAAGACTGTTAGGTTGTCCGCCGTTTCAATCCTTTTTATCTGGCGTGATAATCACATGACCAATTTGTATTTTACATTATTTGCATAACATGTTCCGCCGCGTAATATCCGAAATTTACATAATTATACAACCAAAACTTCATGGTGTTGCATTCTCTAAGTCAGGCAGTGTATAACATAAATAAAATAGTTAATGAATCTTTTAGTTTCAGTCAGATATATTCTCCCTGAAAGAATATTTTCACGTTCTGGATATTTCATAGAGGTTTTATTATATAAGTTCCAATCAATTTTACCTGGATTATGAAGTTAAATTTGGATATTTTTATAGTCTTGTCCAATATTCTATTCGAATATTATCTGGAGAATGAGCTTCAGAAAAATTTTCAGCCAGACTGCGCTTTTTGACTCTGAAGTTACCGTCTTTAAAATTAAAATCATAACTAACAACATTTGTGAAGATGCAAACAGATTATATCACCCCACAAACTTACAGCTTCCAACAGATGCACTTGTCAGATTTGCTCAAATCAAACCAATTAAAATATATTTTTAGAAGCATTTTCATAAATGTTCACAACGCTTATTCAGAAACAGAGAAAAATCCAAATGTAATTATGTGTTCTTAAGCTTCACCAAATGTTGTTATAAAATGAAATAATTGATAGACTTACTTAAATGATATCTAAAATTCCTGTTAAATTCACAATCAGATACATATTTAGATATTTTTTTAGGCTTTACTTCTTGTTTAGTATTTATCAAAGTTCTTTTAATCTTAATATGCAAACTCTCTTAGTTTTCAATCCTACTTTTGATCCTTACTTGAAACTTACACATGTATAATCAGTATTTCGTTTAAGTTAATACTTTTTTTTTTACTTTTATAAAACAGTTATACTGTAAATGAAAAAAATATGTAAATGTTACTTTTTGTCTTGCCTTTTTTATTGCGTTTTTTATTAGTGCCTGGAATATTAATTTTTTCTTCAGCGTGGTCTTTGAGAAGCAGAAAAAGTTTAAATAGGTCATAGTTCTCTCTCTCGTGTTCATGAATGACCGTGATTATTATTTTTCTTGCCTAACTTATATAATGTCGCAGATCGAGTGCTGTCTGAGTTCGGTCGCACCAGTTCTTGTCCTTCAAAATGAAATACTTTCAAGGGCAAGTAGAAAGATCTTATAAGTAAGAGGGTTTTTATTTAAAAAAAAATACATTTTGAGTAGAACCACTAGCTTCCATTCCAACTCAATTTGTCTAAATTTCCCTCTAATATCTTGCTGTACTTTAATTTTTGGTGTGAGGAAAATTTTTTATTGTAGTTATATAATTTAAATGGAGTATGCTTTTATATCGAATTTCTTTTCTTCAGCTTCAAATGCCTTAAAACGAGAGCGAAGTTTATTTTTCTGCAAAATCTAGCCGCCTACTTCGTCTAGTGGTCAGCGTGCTTAACTGCGGAAAGGAAGGTCTGGGTTCGAATCCCGGGTCGGGCATGGATGTAATTTCTCTTTTTCTCTCTCCTTGTCTTTGTCCTTTCCTTGTATGAATGAAGTATGAATGGTTCCCTCATAATTGGGTTCATATGGCATGTGTGTTAGTTGTAGGAAAAAATCCTCTTCAATGTGAGCTACTAGCAGCAGCTCCAAAAATGTCCGTCATAAAATAACCTCAGCAAAATCAATGGCTTAAGCTCATATAAAAATAATTTTTTGAAATAAATCCTCAAGAACACTTCTAAAACAACGAAAAAAACTTTAACTGTAATTGGTGTATTTATATCACACTAGAGCAATAAAATGTTATTGGAAATAAAAAGTATTACTCACGTACGCCCTTACTATGAGCATATTTAAACAACAATCAAATGATTAAATCGACACCCGAACTATCAACGTCTTCTTTAAACATCTATATTACATCGCCAAAATAACAGGCAGATAGGAATTAGAACAAACAAAAATAGAGAACCGTTGTCTTTTGGTCTCAAGAAAGAACCCTTGATCCCTTAGATTAACATGGTTTATAAAAATGTAAACTTGTTTGATTTATAAATTTATATTTAAACAATGAATTTGGATGGTATAATTTGAAAGTTAATTATACAATATTCGTTTGTATAATCTCTAATAAACAGTATAAAGAACACTGTAATTACAGTAAGGCAATAGTTTTCTGACTAAATTAATTTAGTAAGAAAACTATTTTCTTATGGTAATTACTGTTGTAAATTGAAGGACTGAAATGACATAAATGGTTAGTTCCTTAACAGAAGGTAAAACATTTAGTTAACTACTTTTGTTGAACAAATGTTTTCTTAAATCAATCATATCTTAATTTCTGTCTCCAGAAGTTACTTAGAAATTTGTAAAGGAGAGTGCGAATTTTATTTTCTAAGTTGTCATTTGACCTTGGTGCTCAAAAGAGTTTATTTTCCAAGGTGAAAAAAAGGATATATCTCACACCGTTGATAATAATTCATAGTATATCTTGAACGTGACTTTAATGCACAAATATAAATGGTTACAGTTACAATATGTATATAATCTGAGAAAACTTATTTGATATAACAATATGAAAATATCCAAAATTAATTCAAGTATTTTAAAATAACATTGAAGGGCAAATTACTAGTTGATTTAGTTTGTTTACCAATCAATGGTCAACTGCTTAAATTAAATTTTGAATCGTTACAACCATTCGAATATAAGGTGGGATTCAAATCCTAGATACCAAACCATTGGACAGCTGTTCGGCTTCTTAATTATAGTAAAAGTTTCACCAGTCCTTTAATTATGTGTATCAAAATTTCTGAAAAATGGAACTTCACAGCCACATGTCTAGAGTTATCAGAGTTTTCAAGGTCTCTTAAATTAACATAAGTGAAGATGAACAATTTTCTTAGTGAATCTTTTTTACTATACCGCCTCAAAACCATTTTTATTATAACAATGGCTTGTGATAACCACATAATAATAAATGAGTTTCTTAATCAAGAATTTTTAAATTGCTTAAACCATTGGACAGGGCTAGTACAAAAATCAAATGCCTCAACTTCACATCAATATATTATTTTTCTGATAAGAATAACTGATAGAGAAGTAACAAATTACACTTAATATTTCTCCAAGTCCCAAAGAATGTACAGTTTCAGCAGCAGTTAACTTAACCTTGAAAATTATATCAAAATGTATGAGCGCTTCGGATGTCCTTGAAAAAGAAGAAGATACTTGTGTGTGCCATGAATGTTAATTGTGTAAGGTTCTACTTGAAGTGGGATTATATGCTTGCTTATCTATAGACTGAAAAATCGAGAGTCCACTCGAACGTATTCTTGTCAATTGATTGATGAACATGTAGAGGCATGAAATTAATGTAACAAATTAGATGAAACTCATTGGTGATTAAATTGTCATTAATGTTATGTAAGCAAAGCAACTGAGCTCTGAAAAGTACTCTAACGTATAAAACAAATCCCAATCTAAATAAAAATTTCTAATATTTTTGACTATGTGTTATATTTTGTAACCAAAACTACCCACATTAGTTCGTCAGATAATGTCGTAAAACTTTTGTAATTGTTTTCAATGTAATTTAGAAAAAACATGTCAAAGAAGAAATGAAATGCAAATAACGTGTTGTCTAGGGGATTCTATATCTGTAGCTTTAGATTTTAGTTAGCATTATTACATTTTGTGATATTTTCAGTACACACACACGCACATATACACACATATGTATACATATTTGGGTGAATATAATTATATTTTTCAGTCAAATGATAGATCGATTTTTTTACATGGTATCTTTTAATCCAAAATATACATGTCATTTTCTTTGAAAAACAAAGCAATTCCTTAAAAGCACTGAATTTCATTCTTCTGTATACAATACAGTATCAAAGAATACTTAAAGGTTTCTAGCAGGCATATGTTGATTAATCAGATTGCTTAAACATCGACAAAAATAAAAGTATATCATCCATAAAATAAAATATCAACTGAAACGAAATGCTTTATAACGTAAAAACATCTACTCTAAACATTTGCAGCATTTTTGAAACTCTATTTCATCAAACACAATGCTAAAAAAATTTAAAATGAAAATAAATAAATGAAATTAATATTTCAGAAAATTGCGGGAAAATACATGCATTACAAGCATAATACAAAAATAAAAATAGACAGGATAGAATCTGCAAGGGAATATTATATTTTTACAAAGAACATGAAAAAATATTTCAAAGTAATAATTTGGTTACGTGTATATAGAAAAAAATATAATGTCTTGAAAGTATATTAAGTATTTTATACTTTCAATTTATTATATGGTGTCTAATCCCCTATATGGTGGGATTTTATATGGTGTCTAATCCCCTCACAAACAATTAAGATAGTCAAATCCTAAATTTTCGGGTGTGCAATGAAATTATATATATATAGTATTTTAGTCTACTTTTAAAATTTGAAAGTCTACTTTTAAAATAAAAATATGTATTTTATGATTATAACATTTAAACTTTAAAACACCATAAACAAGTAATTTTAAAACTATCAAGCACATATTAAATCCACGCTTCCTCAGAAAATTTGCATTTTACTTAGTCACGAATATTGTTTTTTTTTTTAGAAACTGATAAACAAAGCACACAATGTAGCAGATTTATTTAAAGATTTAATGAAAGATAAATTTAATTGGAAAATATTATATTTAAATTTTTGAATAATTTTAGAAATTTTAGAAGTTATCTGAAATGCGAAAACATTTTTATTTTCGCTTTTTCCCCATTTCCTTTGACTCAAGAAAATTTTAAGGAAAACATTTTTGATAAAGGATAAATTTATGAAGGTTAAATGCAGAATTTTTAGAACATATGGGCTTAGTACATGATCTCTTGAAAACTAATACATATCATGAAAAATGTATTAGTTTCAAAAAAAAAAAAAAAAAAAAAAAAAAAAAAAACTGCAATTGAGAAAATGCAAAAATGCACATTTTAGACTTTAATAGAATCCTCTGAAATATTGGGCTTATGATATTGATTAAATTAGCTTAATCTTGTTTGAAAATTATGCAAATAATTTTTTCATCTCGTCATTTACTTTTGCTTTATGCTTTGCTTTTTAACACATATTATGTTTAAGATGCAACCATTAAAATGTAAAGTCTTGGATAATGATAGAGTCACACTTTTAGAAATGGAAACTCATAGGCTTTTTTACATGCACATCAGTCAGCGAGGTACTTTACAATTTTTCTGGGGTTTTTTCTTTGTGATTTCATCTGTCAATACAAAATTAGTTCCTGAAGCCAATACGTAACAGATAATGTAAAGGAATATATTTACCTATTTTTTAGGAGTTATCCATTACCAATGAGCTAAAATAAAAGCAAGGAAACTATAATATCTGTATTTTTGTGTTAAGTGCCAGCCAGGCTGGCTAAATGGGGTGCACTCTTACCATAATTTGGTGTGGAGAGTCTAACTTCCTCCACACATGCTATAGGTACGCATATATAGGGTAGATAACCCTTCATACAAGGGAAGAACAATGACAGGAGAAAGAGAAAGTAAATCCATACCCGAATCGGGACTCGAACCTTGGGTCCCTATCCGCAGTCAGACACGCTGATCACTAGACAGGGCAGGCGGCAGGGAAACTCATAATATCTGTTGCTTAGCATGAGCATAATATGTGAAAATAGAATTTCTAGTTATGTAAACAGGCAATTTTTCTCATTATTAATTTTAATTACTCCTAATTAAAATAAAAAATATATGAAAGTATTTAAGTGATAAAAATAACACACTAAAATTTAAATTGTTAAATAAATATAACACTAGAGAAATATGTTTCAACTACTAAAATTGTTTCATTAACTTTTTGTATTAATTAATTTACAAAATTTCTTATAATGGAATGTAACATATTTTATACAGTTCAAAATACAGTTTTATTAATTACATAAATTCTATATCACAGAAACATTGAATGAAAATTGTTGTAAATCATGTCGTTTTAAATTATTGCCATAGGAGTTTGTGAATATTTATATCTAGTTCTACAAATATTAATTTTTTATTTGTATTATATTAACGTCTAAATGAAATAATTCCATTACAGATTAATTGCATTATAATTTAATTTTCATTACGTATTTTGTGATTTCCTTTCCCTTAGACGTGCTTCCGTACTTTTATCAACTCAAATCATTCGTACAGTAACACACTTCTTGATTATAGTCTTTCAGTGGAAAAATAAATTTCGGCGAAAAATTGCGTTTTCAGGAAAATAACGATATTTACTACATATTTTTTTTAACTCTCTGAGTACTGAATTATTTAAAGACTATATTGTATTGTAGTAAGAGATGAGTATTATTCGACTAATGTATCCAAAGGGTTAAAATGTTGTTTTTCATCACAAAATGTACATTTATGTAGACGATCTAAAAACAAATCGAATGAGGAAGGAAACGGGTGAAAACATTTTTAATTACAAAGTTATTATATTTCGATTTCTTAACATCTTTCGTTCAAGTCCCATTGCATTTCCGTTTGGTAGCGTGTTGTGAGAATTGGAAGTGCAGGGGGCAAAAACAACGATTTAAAGCAAAAAAAAAATAAATAAATAAATAAAAAATTAAAAATAATAAAATAATAACAAAAAACAAATTTCGTTATTTTTGAAAATATATATGACAATAGTAAAAGAAAGGCGATCTCCAATGCCATACATGTTTTATCCACACCTAGTAGTTATGAACACATAATCATTTTAAGCAAAAAAGGAGAAAATTACACACTCTCTCTCTCTCTCGTTTGTTGTGGGTTGTTTCGGAAGCTCGCGTATTGTTTAAATTAATTACATCGTGACGTAAGCAACTTTACAATGAGTTCAAATTAATTTTAATAAAGGTTTCCATTAATTATATGAGTGCAGTTTTAAAATTTTCAAAATGATCCTGGCATAATTTCCTT
>JAPDSC010096588.1:0-16622 GCA_026290005.1 Latrodectus geometricus
AGTTAATTTAAATAATTTATATTTAGTTTCTGCTAATGACAAAAAAAATAAAATTACGTATTCATGTTACACCACAAAGTACTTATCTTTAAAATTAATAACTCTAAAAAGAAAATTAATGCATAAGTAAAATCCTCACTATTAAGAGAATTTTATAAATGCGCATCGTTTCACAGTTTTATCTTATTTTATATATATATATCTTCCGAGCAATTGTTCTGACCAATCAAGATCATAGTTTCATGTCTTTTCATTAGTAGTTCAGTAAGAATTTCACCATTCCAATCCTACAAACGATAGAATTTTGTTACGGAGTTTCAATTTCTAAAATACCATTTTCCGATAGATATAAACACAATATCAAACATTCTATACTTAAATAAGCCTATTGCTGAAGAAAAATAAATTATTTTATTTGTTGATTATAATGAATACAACTCCTCAATACATATAATTTAACATTGAAAGTGAGATTAATAAAATTTTAAAAAGTTACTAGTAATCACTATTCTAGCTAGCAAAATCTTTTGAAACGTGAATATATTCATCCAACGAGTGAAAACAAGAAAAAAATAGTAAAAAATGTAGTTTAGTTATTAGCAAATAATTAATTATAAAACACTAATAAATAATTACTTATAAACATGGGTGTGAAATTAAAAAAAATTTTCGAAAATATTTAATTTTAGCAACTTAAAACAAATTTACTTTATAACTATTATTAAATGCATAAATTCTCAAAAAACTTCTTATTATTTCAAAATTGATTTCTTAATTTAAAACATATATTAAAATACCGTTTGTTTTACTAAAATTAACGATTTAACTCATAAAGATTTTGTCCGACAATGAAAACTAAATTAATATAATTATTAACATTAATGAATAATAACCTAATTCTTAATTAAGATGTCACATGGGAGATTGAAATTTCTATTTGTATAGTTAGAAATTTATGTTTACTGTAAATTCTAAATATTTTAAACATTTATACTAGTATTTGAAGGATGTTTATTTAGTAATTTATTCAAAATATAAAATATGATGTTTTAAGCATAAATTCAAAATGCAATTTTAAAATATGTTAATATCTTTTGGTTTGTAAGTAAATATGTGTAGAAACTGTTGAAAAAGTCTATTTACATGTAGAAATTGCTAAAAATTCTAGTCAATATGTAGAAAGTTGTCAAAAAATCTAGTAAATATGTAGAAAATGTTCTGAATTTTAAAAGCGAATATAAATGTAGCTATGTAATTTGCATACAATAGTGTTAATTTAGAAAAAATTCATTTAATATTAATAAAAATCTAAATATCTTTTTTTATTTAAAAAAATTTAAATAAAATGCTGGAATTTTTATAAAAAAATATTTCCTCAAAATATAATAAGAAATATCAAAGCTTTTTTTTTTTTTAAACATAAGCAATAAATTTTAATATTAAACATTATACATTTTATTCTTTTGAGATAGTTTCCCCATTGCAATATTGAGTAATTATGAAACAAGAAATACAATTTGGCAATGGATAAGATATTTTATTAGTACCAATATTTTGTTGCCATTTTCTAGACGTAATATATTAATTTATTTTATTAAATTATACATCGAATATACTATCTTTTCTTTCTGTTCTTACATAAACAAGTAAATTACATAAATTACATAGTTGTCTAAGTATAAAACTCTATTAAGCAATGTTCTTAAGAGAAATTTCATATTTTTTGTTCGGAAAGTTAGGCTTAACTATTCTATAGATATTATTTATGAAAAAAATATAAACTTAATTTTTGAAACAACATGAGTGCTTATACACTCATATTGAGAAATGTATATTACACGACAAACATAAAAGATTAATGACTGAAACGAAAAAGGTTTCGCTAATTGTTATGGGCTTTAGGAAAATTAAACAATGAATATTTTATGATTATATTTTAGTAATGACAGATTTTTTGGCTTTTGGGATTATTATAGTTTACTTATTATATTATTCAATGTTTACAAATGCTGTCATTCAATAATACTCACACTAAATTCACTGGGTAATCATTTTATTCTATGTATTTATTTTATATATAAGCTTTTATATTACATTTATCAGTTTAGTTGCATTTTATACTGTAAATGCACATGCGTGATAAATAATGAGAAATATATATTACATGCTGGAATAAAAATTTTAAAATATTATTGTTGAGCAAATGATGTCACATAACAGAATTTTTAATAGTTTATCTTTCACTAATTATTACATATATTACATATTTTCATATAAATAGATAACATGTCAACTTCATATGTCACGTGGGGAAATACACATCATCCTCTCTGATTGATGTTAGCAAATTTTAAGGAAAATATGTTTTTGTTCTTTCTAGTCTGTGTCTTTGAGATATTTTCTCAATTTTTTCTGTCAACATTAATTCTTCCAGTTCTTTTTCATTGCATTTGATGGAGGAGTCAAGGCAAAAATAAAAATATTTATACATGCTGGTTTTTTTCAGTATCTTCAGTGTCTAAAAAATTATCTTTACATATATTCTTAATTTATATCCTCAGCTAATAATACTGTATTAATGGGTACTATAATAATAAAAATAAAAAAGATTATAAAGTGTCAGTTTTCAGAAAATACATCCTAATCATTTTTAAACTTCGGGTAGTTACCACAATATTGAAGAAGCTATAATTATATCAGATTTGGTTCGTCACTTTACATTTATGTTTTGCATATGAAAACAAATTTAATTATTTTTATAATATAAAATTGTTTTCAAGTCATAACCTCGATGTTTAATCTCGAGGTAAGAGTTAAGTCGATGAATTTTTGAATTAGAAATAATAATATGATGTGCACTAATTTAATTACATTTAAAATTTCTGGTGACGTTAAGGACAATGACTTATTTAATAGCAGAGAATTAAATTTCTATAAATTTAAGTTGAAATGGGGCAATCATTCCTTTCACCCACCCACCCATTCAAGAAATATTGATTTAATATACCTTTGTATATTATAATAATACAACTTTATTTATTAAAATTAAAAATATAAAATTTTTTGAAAATCTTCAATAAAACACAACTCTTTTTTAAATTTAAGTAAAAGAGATTGTGAAATACATTTTTTAAACTGATCTATTTGATTTGAACTAAAAAGTATATATTTAAATTGTTATTTATTGTTTATTGTTTTATTTTAAAATACCTAAGGACTATAATGAAAATGTTATATATTTTTTAAACTATGAAACAGGAATAATTAAAAAAATCAATTTTAAATAGAAACAACAATCTGTAAAAATATATGCACTTAATCAAACTTAAAAATCTTAAAAAATATTCATTTAATAATTAGAATATTTAGAGAAAAACTTTATAAGAGAAAGACTGCGCAATCGAAATTTTAAAAAAAATTACTTAATTTACTACAAAACTTAAATAATTTTAATTAGTTTTTTGAAAATATTTATTAAAGGAAGGAGCGTCTTTCATTTTTGAATAGAGCACCACCATACTAAGGTAAAAGTATGACTTTGGTTCATAGATGACAGCACCCTCTGGGACCTTCAATTTAGAGATTGAAGCCATAGAAGACCCAACGCCTGGTTCCAAATTTCCTTTTTAACTGTTATTGTATGCATAAGTTATAGAAATAATTACCATTATTTCAAATTGGATTTCAAATATATACTGAAAATAGCCATTCTTTTTACTGAAAATAACGATTAAACTCCTAATGATTACCACCAATTAAAAAATAAAATTAATTTAATTATTAACATTTGTGAATAATAACCTAATTCTAAATTAAGATGACGCATGTGAGATTGAAACTTAGAAATTAATGTTTACTATAAATTCTTTCTAAATATTGTAAATATTTATATAAATATTAAAAATGATGTTTATTTATTCAAAATATAATATATGATTTTTAATGTATAAATCCAAAATGCAAATGTAAAATAAAATAATTTAACATCCTATGAGTTGTAAGTAAATGTATATCAATTACTCAAAATATATATAGTACATGTGTTGAAATTATTCAAATATCTAGTAAGTATGTAGAAATTGTTCTGAATTTTAAAAGCTACGTAATTTACATATAATAATGGTAATTTAAAGGAAAATTTATTGAAAAGGGATAAAAATTTCCACTATTTTTTATTATGTAAAAAAATTGATAAAAAATGTTAGTATTTTTATATAAAATTTCATGGAAATATAATAAGAAATAGCAAATATTCTTTTTAAAATATAACAATAAATTTCAATACTAAACATTAAGTATTTTATTGTTTTGAAATATTTTCCCCATAGCAATATGGAGTAATTTTGAAAGAGAAAATGTAATTTGGCAATGTATAAGATATTTTACTAAAACCAATATTTTGTTGCCATTTTCTAGACATAAAAGTATATTAATTTATTTTATCAAATTATATATCGAATCTAATATCTTTTGATTCTGTTCTTATCTAAATAAATAAATTACATTGTTGTCTGAGTATAAAAAGCTATTAGGAAATGTTCTTAAGGGAAATTTCATAATGTTTTTCATTTCAAAAAATTAGGCTTAACTATTCCATCGATATCATTTTATGAAAAAATGTTAGAACTTAATGTTTCGAAACAACATGAGTGTATAACATTGAAAAACGTATATAACATGACAAAAATAAAAGATAAATGATGGAAACGAAAAAGGTTTCTTTAATTGCTAAGGGTTTTAGGAAAATTAAGAGATGAATTTTTTAGGATTACATTTTGGCAATGAAAGAATTTTTTGCCTTGTGGGATTATTATAGTTTACTTATTATATTATTCCAAATTTACTAATACTGTCATTCAATAATAGTCACAATAAATTTATTGGGGAAAATATTATTCTACATATTTATTTTATATATTATTTAAAAATAAAACTATGAACTTAGCTGGTAATACTACATTTACCAGCTTAACTGCATTTTATATTGTAAATGCACATGATAAATAATGACAAATATATAATACTGGCTGGAATAATAATTTAAAAATATTTTTCTCAAGCATTTGATACGTGCCATCACGGAATTTTTAATAGATTATTATTTACCAATTATTACATTGGTTATTGATTTTCATATGAATAGAGAACATGTCATATTCATATGTCACGTGGGAAAATACACATCGTCCTCTTTGATTGATGCTAGCAAATTTTAAGGAAAATTTGTTCTTGTTCTTTCTATTCTGTGTCGTTGAGATAGTTTCTCAATTTTTTATGCCAACATTAATTCCGGCAGTTCTTTTTTCATTCATGTTTTATGAAAAAGTCGATGCAAAAATAAAAATATTTAAATATGTTTTTTTTTTTTTTTTTTTTTTTTTTTTTTTTTTTTTTTTTTTTTTTTAATGTTGTCAATGTCTAAAAAATTATCTTTACATATACTGTTAATTTATTTTGGCAACTAATAATATAGCATTAATGGGTCCTATAATATTAAAAAATAAAGTGTCTGAACAGTTTTCAGAACGTATATGCTAATATTTTTTTATCTTTGCGTAATTAACACAATATTGAAGGAGCTACTTATTTTAGGTTTGGTTCGTCATTTTGCATTTATGTTTTGCATATAAAAACTAATCTGATCATATTTGAGATTTAAAATTTGTTTCAAGTCATAATCTCGATATTTAATCTCAAAGTAGGAGTTAAGTCAATGAATTATTTATTTAAGAATAATAATGTGGTATGAACTAATTTAATTTAATTTAAAAGTTGTGACAACCTTAAAAACAATGTTATTTGATAGAAATGCATTTAAAATCAATAAATTTAAGTTAATTGGTATATTACAATAATAATAATAATATAAAATTTGATGTAATTTAAAAATTATATTTAAATTTCTGAAAAAACTTCATTAAAAATACTAATTTTTTTAAATTTAATTTAAAGAGATTTCAAAATATACTATCAGAGATTAGATGAATATTGATTGTACTTTTTTATTTTAATTGCGTTCATTCTTTTAAAATGAATGTGCTTCTGTCAATCCAAGCCCCTAATTATTGAAAATGTCTTGCAATTTTGGATTACGCTCAAATAGTTGTGAGGAAGTTAAAGGGAATGATAAGTGAATTTACCATTTCCATTTCGGCAACATATTACCTTTTCGCCAACGTAACATTACCATTTCGCCAATATAACATTACCATTTTACCAACATATATACCACATTGATGGAACGAAATTTAATCACGCAAAAACTTTGGTACTTACGTATTAACGCAACCAGGCCAAAATTCGCATAAATCGCCAAATAGGCGACGAAGTTAATGGCGAAGACGGTTTCCAATCAGTGCTAAAAGCAATAGCCAAAAGATTTCCGCCGAAAAAATATTTCTGCAACTTATTCAAATTCGAAACCGGAAGGGTTTAATTGCTATTTTATATTTTAAAACAAAATAATATAAAAAACTGTATTAAATATTATCTGTAATTAATAAATGTACATTTTCTTTCTATTTATAATTCCTTACTCAAACTTATAAATCGCGCCAACCTGGTTGCGATAATACGTAAGTACCAAAACTTTTAACACTAAAACTTTTTCTCATAATGGTTTTCTTTGAGGAAAAGTTCCCTTTACAATACCAACCAAACATAATTCAAATTGTCTCGCTAGATATATACATTTCTAAAGTTTAACAATGTTATTAAATAAAAAAAAATATGCAAAACATTAATGTTAAGTTAAAAATATCAAATTTCATTTAGAAAACATTTTAAATCAATAGTATTTGTCAATAATACATCACTTTATAAGCATTTTGTTTAAATATGCAAAAACCCCTCTGTACCGAATTCTACTGTTCAATTTCGTCTCTATATGGCAGAAATATAATGCAACATTTTAAACCTAATTTGACATTGAACCCTAACACGAAAAGTATTTCTTACACAGCCTGATATGTAAGCACTCGATACGTAGCCACGAATATTTTATGGGCATAAGAAAATTCATTTTAAACTGAATTTTGCTTACTTTAGAGATTCTGTGAAAAACATATAGTTGTAAGTTCCCGTGTCCTATGAGTTACATTTGAATATGATTAGTGAACATATGTCTATGACAGTACTACGATGTGTCATAATAAAATGTTTCTTGTCAAAAATGTACAGTATACTGAAAAAAAAATATAAATTGTACTAGATAAATATATTTAGGATTATTGTATTCTTTTTGCTACATTGAATATGTATTGTGTGTAGTTAAAATATACAAATTCAGACACTTTAAAAAAGAGTAAAATACTTTTTGATTTGTGTAGAAATAATAACAATAGTAACTTTGAAATTTTTCACGAATAAAATGTAATCAAGAATTTTGATATAGTATATTCATAAATTTCACGAAATGTACAAAAACTATATGTTGATAACTTTAAACATCTATAAATGAAGTATATGATTTTATAAAGGCATAAATTCATTAAATTAATCTTGCATTTCAGCTACAATTAAATAGAAAACCGTTTTGGAAAAAAATTATTAAGTTGGGAGGACAATTTCAAAATTCTTGAATAATTTTAAAAGCTTTGAAAGAGGTAGTCCATTATTATCAGTAATAGTATTGTGTATGATTAATATTGTTATGAGCTTCTGGCTAGTTGTTTTTTTGTTCCAAAATAACTAGCTAAAAGCTTGTGATTTAAATATAGCCGAAGTCAGGAGAGGAAGCTGGCATTTCAGTTAGTGTCTCTTGCTGAGCTTCTAGCTATGCTATTTTTGTGCTTTTTTAAAAAAATTTAGTTATAAACAGGAGGGGAAGTTGGCTTTTTAGTTAGTATCTCTTGATGAGCTTCTAACTAGGCTATTTTTGTGCTTTTTCTTAAAATTTAGTCATAGTCAGGAGAGGAAGTTGACATTTCAACTGGTATCCCTTCTTTGTATTATAATGTAACAAATGAAGAGCATTAGATTCAGAGAATATTTAACCAGTTTAAAGCTACAAATCACAATGTGGTTAATAACTGAAATAAAGGATGTTGTATCAACTCCTTTTATTTCTTGCTTAATTTCAGAATTAGAATCAAGAATACCACAGTGAAGAAGTAAGTAATCACCCTTCCAGATACGATACTAGTAAACCTTATTATTCTGCTTATTTCCGATGCATTAGGGAAGTGGTCACAAACTCATAGATTTTCCTTTTCCTAATATAGATTGTTATTTTCATCACTAATTTATTTGAAATTGCTTGACAATTTATAAAGGATTACGCAAAGAAGTTATATATCAAATTATGCAAATGAGAGAAAATTCAGTTATTAAAATCATATGAAAATGTAATTGTGTATGAAAAAATGAAATATATCAATATCATTTGAATAAGAATTTACTTATACTAAGGTTAACCAATTTAAGCGATACAGGTAAATGATAAACGTACGAAAAATATCCGTATAAGAAAACTATAAGAAAAATTACCATTTGTTTTATAATGATAATGTTGAAAAAAGCTCTATTATAAATACCAAAAGCCATACATTTAAATTCAGTTTAAAACTTAAGTTTTAAAATTATTGCGACACATTTACATAAAACAAGCCAAACTTGGAGATTAGCCGTAACTTATGGCAACCTGGTTTTGTAAAATTGGTTCATATGTCATCTAACATGCATTTTAACCCCCAAGTATTTTTCCCATTCCGCCACTAAAACATCCTCCTTATAAATTTCGGTCCCTATCTTTCCGGAATGGACACTTTTGAAGGAATTTTTTCTTCTGATCTTCCTTCGCTTACCCGGTCAGTTGGGAAGCTGGACTCTTTTCTTAAACCAATAACTAAGATTTAGGGAAAACATAAATTGTGCGTGTCACAGGCAAAGTAGACAGAACCTCCGGATAAATTTATTTTGAAACTGTGCAAAGATAACAGGGGGCTTACTAATGGTTTTGGGATTGTTCTTATATAAGGTTGTATGCAAAATCCTTTATTTATCTTGCTTTTTGAAAATAAATTATTTGTAAGTTGATAAAAAAATCTTTGTTTTAAAAATTGAAACAAAATTGTATTTGGTACTTTCAAGATCTTGTTCCTATATTTTGTTGTTAGAATAAAATAAATCTTCCTTTTTTATCTTCTTAAAATTTAATTTTTAAAATTTTTCTATGTTTTACTAAAACACTTTTAAATAGAATAGTTAACACAAGTCTTGATTCTCAACCGGCATAAATTCTTGTACCAATCCTACAGTTACCAATTAGATGGCAACTGATGGGTCGGAATCCATGACGCGGGGGCCAAGTGGTTAAAGTAAGGGACTGCTAATTTATTAGGCTGTGCCCACGTTGGTTCGAATCTAGTCCTGGTTGGTGAATTTTTTCCCATTAAAATATTATAACTAACGTTTTCTTAGACTTATAAATAAATAGGTTGCTTGACGTTGCTTTGCACCCATGTCAGACATGAAAATACCCGTTATTTAGGAGTTCCCCTGATCATAATTACTATAAAATAATTTATGTTATAAATCTAGAAACTTATCTATTAATTTTTATCCCTAAATTATGATTAACATCTTATTATATTATTACATTGGTATATGTGTCTTTTGTTATGGGAGTTACACCTGTTCAACAGACATCCTACGTCCTATTGCGTGGGAGCCTTCGTAATTCAGATGCTGGGACCAAGCAGAAGGTATTCCAATACTAGACTAGCCACTCCCAAAAATATCATTTCACTTGGAGAACATTGCGACCACACCCTACTCAATGTGTCTCAACCAACGTAAACCATTTTATATAGCTTATTTAAGATAAACCACGTTGACAAGCCATAGATATATATTGTTTGTAATGCAACTTTTAGTAAAGGCAAGCAGCATATTCTTAATTGAAAGGAAAAAACTTAAAATTGCTGCAGATTGAGTTTTCACCATTATAAAAAAATAATATAAATGTCTCTAATTTTAAATCATAAATTTAAATTCACGGTCTTCCTTTTTTACTTAAATTCAATTCATTCGTATGCACATTAGAACTTTTCAAGAATTAATATTAGGAATAGTAGCATAATATCAACACTTATTTCACTCTATCATAAGATGAATCTTTGTGCTATTGAATATTGAGTTTATACCATTCAGATATTTGGAACAAGGCGACCATGACATATTTATCAGGGGCACGTAAAATATGTCATGGTCGTAATGTCCTCCATATTTCATTTCAAATTAATAACTCTGGGGGTGTTAAAAGCCAGGTTTTCTATGGCTTCCTATCTCTAAACTGGAAGACCCAGATGGTACTGCCATCTATGAGTTTCAGTCGTACTATCACCTTCGTCAAGAAAAAAACAGGAGACGCTCTTTTGACTTCATTCATCCAGTCACTAACGGGCGGCTTAGCTTCGCCAAGTATCATAAGTAACAACAACAGATATTTTATACTCATTTCTAATAAAGCTAAATGTAATGTTATATATATGCAATGTGTGTATCATGTACATATAATAACTAGAAAACTTAGAAATTTAATTTACTTAATTTTCCAAGAATTACCAATTCAATAATTCTTAAAAATATTAAACTTAGGAAATAATTTCTCCCATTACGCATTATTTTATATCTATACAAAGTGACTCGTATATCCTACAGCAAAAGTTTAAGTCGATAGTTCCATTTTTTTTTAAATCATTACAGTACCCATAATGCAGTTCACATTTCCGAATCTCTTTCGAAATAATTGGGAATTGAATCTTTGCTTTTCAGATATTCGTGTTTCAAAAGTATTATTTTGTATACTTTTCAGATATTAAATATATATTTTTCTAAAATTTTCAAAAGTATTCATTACTTTTGAAAAGTATACTTTTCAGTATACTTTTCAGATAAAGATCCATTTTCCTTGTTCCAAATTCTAAGAATAAACAGAGTCTTTTAATGAGAAAATAACTGATTTCGAAGAAATGTATCATGGAAAATAAATATAAGTGCATCCAGTTATTGAATTTATTTATTTGATATTCATAATAATTCATGCAATACATTTAAATTAATCTTAGTCAGTTGATATTTTTAATGGAAATTGATATGACTTCTTGGGAGAACACGTATATGCCTATCCAAAATTTATACTAAATAATATTAAATTTATACTAATTTTATTACTAAATATTACCTTCGTGATTTTGTTGGAAAGACTTTAAAATTTAAATAAAAATTTTAATTTCAAATTGAAATTTAAAAATTAGTATATGTTGCTATGCTTCACAAAATTTTTTATTTAAGAATGATTTTAATTTTTGATAAAAGAACCAAACATTTTGTGCAAGTATCGTGAAACCTAAATGTGTATTTTTGGTATGGTTCGTTGGTTGGTTGGGTTTTGTGGCGCAAGTTCCAACAATGAACAAGTTGTGCTAAAACTAGTATTTTTGGTATCGACAAATTGTAATATAACATATTTTTAAATTAGATTTATGTCTTTTGCAATAGATAACTCAAAAACCTTGATTCAAAATATTTTTTTTTTATTTACTAAGGCACATTCTCGTCTAATGCATACTTGTGGTCATTAATGCATGAGTGCACGTATAATGTTTATAATTAAAGCTGTTAAAATATTTCCGGCACGTATTCCAGTAACCAGAATATCTTCATTAATGTGAGTTCTTTGATTAATAATTTTCATATTTTGTAAACAAATAATTTTTTTATAATAACCAGTAGTTTACACTAAGAATTGATTTTTTAACCCTTTCAAAACTACCATTTAAACATTAAATTCTGTTCATTGTTTGTATAATGCAATAATTTGAGCAACAATGTTTTTGGAAAAGTTTTTGTGATGACATATATATAAACATATGAGTTTGGGGAAAAAGAAATCCATTATTTTTACGTGAACTTTTTGTAACTTCTTTCAGATTCGCTTTGTAAAAAGGTTTAAAACAGTTTTCATGTAGGTTTTTAGGTCTTGTGCGAAGCTACGATTGCTGACATGCTGTCAAGTTTGATAATTTTTGATATTTTATAGACATTCTCGACGATGTTGTATCCATGCGAGGTGCATTTTTATCATCCAAATACCCAAACGGAATCGACGAATCCAAAATTGTGCGTAACTGGTTGTTACAGTCATATATAGGACGATAAACACCTTTCACAATTTTAGCCACCTGGTTAGCATTTTCGCGTTTACAAGAGAAAAACGAAAATGTATCGAATTTTCTGTTTGTTGTCTTCTATTTTTAAAACCTTGTACTCATAGCTGAATTAATCAAACAAAAAACTGCAAGAGAATATTTTAGTGTCAAATGTCACCTTTCCAACGAGCATAAATCTGAAATTGTTTGATAGATACCTCACGAGATAGCGATCACTACAGACGTCTACCGAAAAAATAATGGATAACTTTTTCCCCAACCTAGTATTACTTACATTTAATATCTGAAATAATATACCATAATGTAAAATATGAAATCATAAACTAGGTATATTTTAAAGTTTGATTCTCACAAAAAAATTTTTTTTTCCTAACTTCACATTAATTTTCACACAATAGCCAATACAATGATTTGCTTGTTGCAGTAAAACTTACGATTTAGTGAGAAAATTTGTGTTTCTGCCGGTGGCAACCACCTCTGTAGAAAGAGGTAACTTCCATCGGTAAAATTCCTTGTTGTATGAAATATCGCCTGCATCTATCGGATTGTGCATCTCCAGGGGAATTATGGCAGTAGCCGCTGTATACATTGTCCACTCGGGGAGAGGAAGTACAGCAATAAATCTCCAGACTTCAGAGACAAAGGCTCTTCTACATGCGATATTTGATCACAAGGAAATAAAACTGCCCCGAATGTCGTCTTTTATTTCTGTCCCAATATCTCTCTGAATCTCACTCGGAAGATGCATTTATTTCCGAGCGAGCCGAATCTCGATTGGAATTGAGAAGTTCGAAGTGCATCTTGGGATACGTGGCCTGTCGTAGAGATGTAAATATATTTTTCATATCGAAAAGAGAGTTCGCAAATCAAATTTTATCGTAGGAAACGAGAAAAAAAAAAAGAAATATAAATGGCTGTAGTATGTGATCTAAATTTCATTTTTGAGCTTTATATGCGTATAGTGAATGAAGAAATGGCTTTTAAGTCAAAGTAAATTCGAGAACATTGCATATTTTTCTCAATTACTTTAATTCTATTCATGATTATTTAAAAAATGAAGATTAAATGTATAAATTAGACACAACCCTGTACATAAAATATTAAATAATTTATTCCTTAATTTATCTTAGTTTTAATGTATATATAGGCACAATTTACATAAAATTTTCGCAGAAATATTTCATCAATAATTTAAATTGAATATTTATTATATAATAGATAAATCATTAAAATAAGAATTATATTTTCAAAACTTTAAAAAATTAGCATTAACAATGAGTTTAAACTGATTTAAAGTTTAACTTATTGTAAATCTGAATAAATAATATTATTTTAATATTTATTTTTAACTATATACCAGGCATGGCCAAGAAATCTACCGCGGTCGACTGGTAGACCACGAAGGCATTTTAGGTATTCCACGCGACCATTCCGATTATGACCTCGGATATTAACATTTTAATTTATGACTTGTGACATAGAATCAATAAATTATTTAAAATAAAAATTTACTACAGTCTATGCTTTAAAACTCAAAACAAACTGTGAAAAGATTTACGCTTTAAAGATTTATGATTAAATGTTTACGATTTATAAAACTTAAAACGGAAATGATGAACGTGATTAAAATATTCAAAAAAACTATAGAAATGTATGCATCTCAATTAAGAAAACACGAATTGAGAAACTTCAAAAACATGGAGGAAGAGTGCATCCATAATCCAAACCGAGACTTCGAAGATTTCGCTTAATACTTACTTGTTTTGTTTGGAGAATTTGAAAGAAGATTCCCAGACTTAATTAGGTTAAAAGAAATACTTAATTTTATGATATTTCACCCCATTTAATGAAAATGTCAACATTGATTGAGTACCTTAAAAATAGGACATTTAATAGATATCACATCAGACATGTTCGAGGAAGAAATTATTAAATTAAGATGCAATATATATTTCTTAAATCTAGAGCATATTTAGCTATACTGATTTTTGGTAATTAATTTCTGAGGAAACGTTTCCAAATATTTCCAAATTGATTTTGTATTTGAAATCATACTTTGGATAGAGGTATCTTTGCGAATCTGCTTTTTCAACCATGAACAAAAATCAAACATTGGTCGCATTTAACAGATGAACATTTAATTTCTTGTTTATGTATTGCAATAAGATCGTACCAGCCTCACTATGATAAACTAGCCGCAGATATACAGTGCCAAATTTCAACTAAACGTTTTTGATATAAGAATACTTTGATTATTTTCGTCAGTAAATTTTTATTTTGTAAATATTAATATTAAGTTTTTTTTAGAAAAATTACATAATTTACCATTTTTTCTTGTTACCGAAAATAAATATGTACGTTAAATTAGCTCTGCTATTGGTAAACCGGCTTCGATTTTTTAAATGTGGAGTAGACCCCGGATCCTAAAAGTTTAGCCACAATTGCTATATACAATCAATGGGTTTCACAACTAAATATGCATACATTTTTAATGATATTCAATCTAGAATAACTTGAATGTAACCTTGAATACCTTTTCAAATCGATTTCTTCTTACATTCAAGAGATTTTCAAGAAACGTTTTAAATGAACTTGATCAAGATTAATAACTGATGTAAGCTATTTCTTAATTTTAAACTTGAACTTGAAAACAATGTTTTATAAAACATCATTTCGGTATGAATAATTTAAAAATAGAAGCTGTAACTTTTTAATTAAGAATCCATATTTGCGACCAATGGTAAAAATATGGATTTAAAATTTTTCCATGTGTCCTGTGTATTGTAAATAGAAATTGATTGAAGCTAATTATAATAATGTGAAACCGATAAAAATCTTAAACTTTTAATGACAGTAATAATTGGTGATGAATACTGGGCTTTTCAAAACATAATTACTAAAAAATATTTAGCAACTCTGAAATTTAAAGAAAGAAATAGAGATAAGAATTATTATTTTTATGATTTCAATCAATTTATAAGTCTAACTTCAAGCCTTTGAAAATTATTATAATAAAAAATAGTGATCTGTAATATAGTATTTACTTCTAACTGAATAAAATATTTTTTTCGGGAATCTTTTTCAATAGTTCATCTTTATTCAATTTTATTTCACAAGGTTTGTTAATGGTTGTGAGATTGATTTTCAGAACATGTCAAATGCTTGCAATGATAATTTAAAAAGCTATGCCTAAAACTGAGTTCTCAAATTCTAAAAATTATCTGAGGAAGATATAACTATCACACAAATGTTCTGAAATCAGTACCTCTTTTTCAGTACACCATTTAACAGTAACTATTTAATTATAATATCATTTCAGAACCACATTTTGCTTTTAATTCTTCGGATTATTAAATCCCAAGGATTATTCTGAAATCATGACCACGGAGAGCGATTGTTATATTTGACGTGAGACATTCATAATCTAAGTGCTCAAAATATTTTGATCATAAAATTAAGAATATTCATAAATTTGCTAAAAGTGCTGTCATTAAGCATTATAATTACTCATCTAACATACTGGTATGTCAATCTTTTTGTTACGCATTGGTTGTTATTACAATTGATTGTTATTGTCTCAGGACATATTCATGATACTATAAGATTTCCTTGATAATGATAAGCAAAAAATTTTCTTTTAATATTTTTTGGATACTATTTTGATATCAAATGTAGTCAGATCGAGATAACTTAAAATTCATTTTTAGAATGAGACAAAATATTATTTGGTAGGATTGGTTTCTCTTGTATTCTTTATTCTTTTTAAACTTCGTACAATTTTTTTAATGGCGGGCACCCTTGAGCAAGTAAGTACATTAAGCCCATTCACCACAACAAGGCTGGAAACTGCTACCCATTTTATCGTTACCGGTGAGCACCTGTGAAAAAAGTCACGGAGGTACGAGTAGCATCGACCACGCCACACCACCACAAACCCGTTTATAAGGCGAGCCACATTCATCCATCATCTGAGAAAAGGACAATAAACACAGAGAGAGAAAGAGAAAGTACATGCAAGACAGAGCCGGGTTTCGAACCCAGGTCCTCCCCATCCGTAGTCAGTTATGCTAACCACTAGACAGGTTAAGCGGTACTTTATTACAATGTAAAGGTTGTAATAATGTTTTTTTTAACTTTATTGAATGGGGAATATTTATTCAACCAAGTATTCTTGTTGTGATAATTTCAATCAAATTTGCTTCGAAAAACTTTTCAAAAGATTTCAGTACATGGTGACTGCAGCCATTGATTTTGTAAATATCATTTAATCAGCTGACTGTAATCAGCTAATGGAAATCTAAACCGCTAATCTTGATAAGTAAGAATTAATATCTACAATCAACTGATGATGAATAATTACTTTAACAGTAAACCTATTCCCTATTTTCATCTTAAAAATTGCAAGTAATAATAAAAATTACTTTATGAATAGTAATTTTTATTATTACT
>JAPDSC010096624.1:0-15463 GCA_026290005.1 Latrodectus geometricus
AAAATGCATCAAAAGTATTTTTGTGTGAAATACATAAAAAAAAAAAATTATTTTTATATTACATTAAAATGAATAATTAATAAATTTTTTTATAAGATGTGATTAAATTAAGTTTGTATTGTAAGCAATATTTTTCTTATTGCTCATATATTCAGCCTTTCTTATCTTTTTCTATTAGTATAGTACTTGTTTCTTCATTTTCACAAAATTTCACATTAAAAAACGGTAATTATTTTATAAATGACCCAAGAACAATTTTTTCAGATATCTGATACATTATTTATTTATAAATTTATTATGTTAATTATGATGATAAATTAGATACTGACTAATTGGATCACATGCTTGAAAGAAATTTAAACTATACCAAAAAATATATAAATTGTTTTGTCATAAAAACTGAAAAATATTTTATAAAATTTATTTCTTAGTTAAATATGAACAAAGAAATATACCTGATATCTTTTTGTAGATGCAGAATTGCACTCTCATTTTTCTCCTCAATGGCAATCTATAATCAATATTTAATATATTCATATATATTTTGTCATTAAAGCAATTTAAAACACTTTAACTATAATTATAAAACAAATGGTAAAAATATCTTCATAAAAATATTAATAACTTGATTATAATATTAATATAATAATAATATTAATATTTATACATATTAAATTGAATATAGAATTTTATCATTATAATTAAAAACATTTTAATTAAATTGATTAAAGATTGAGAATTATTAATAAAATATTACTTTGATATTCATTTGGTTCATAATAAACAATTTTGAATATTTAGGATATTTTAACTAGATCTTAATAAATTATAACGAAAACTCAATTATACATTATTTTTCATAAACTACAATTCATTAGTATAAAAAAACTAAGCAAAAGAGAATTGTTTTCCAAATTTCATAAAAATTACTATACATTGATTTTAAATTTATTAAATATACTCTGTAAAATAAAGTTATATTTTTATTGAAAATATGTTTAAGATAAAATGAGATTAAAAATGTAAAATTTTAGAATTTAATTATATTTGAAAAATTTGTAAACCCAAGAAAAGTTAGTTTTAAAATGATACATCTTAAAAGTAACACAAAATATTTTCTTTAAACACAATCGCATAAACATATATAAAAAAAGTGAAATTTATAAATTTAAAATTTGAGTTACCTGTAATTTAGTTTAATAAAGTAAACATACTTTTGATATTAAAATAATATATACAGCTTATAATTAAATTAAGAAATTAAATATGAGAAAGAAATCTTTAAACTATAAATCTTCAGGTTGGATAATAATTATTTTTATTATTATTTTTTTTTTATCTATATTAAGACTTGTGAAATGTATGAAAATTGTGAAATGGTTTATATTACATCTTTTTTAATGATGAATAAATATTAAAATTTCGCTATATATTGTTATATATAGAATTAATTCAGATACTTAAAGAATTGTTGGTTATTTGTGAATATGTAAAGCATTTAATAGAAAATAAAAATTCTGAAAGGAATTTTTTTTTTCTTGAGGTAAATTTGTCAGTACATCTAAAAAAGAACTGGATATTTGAAATATATGCCATAAATTAAATAATAAAAATTTATTTTCGAAAGATTTTATTATCATGAAACAAAATAATTACAGATAGTAAATTCTTACAAGAATGTAAACACTTATTTAATTAAAAATATAGTAGTATACTAAGAATAATTCAAACATGGAAATACTTTATTGTATTTTCATATCTATAATATTGTTAATTAAATCTGCAAAAAATGATGTAAGAATTTTAAAGGGTTAAACCTGGAAGAAATATAAATAATAAATGTAATTAGAAACAATTAATCCAACAATTAAAATATCACATCCAGAATATTGATAAATAGGTATTATTTGAAGAGCTATTTAAATTTTATAGCTACGGAATGTACCCTATTTTAAGAAATAAATAAAAATGTTGCAAAGCAATAATAAAAAATTTTTTTATGCTATAACCGTTTTATGCCTATTTATGCACTAAACAAACTTCTTTGAACAAAAATGTGCATTGAATGATGGTTTGATATAAGAAGTACAGTAACTGATAAATTTTAATTTTGAGTATATAGCTTCATAGTTCTCTTGCCTCCAAGAAGGGATACAATGAAAATCAATCATATGACTATTAAATTATAAAATATCAAACAGATTTCTAGTTGTAAATAAGGTTTTCTGAAAATATTTTTAAGTTTCAGATGTATTATGGTAGATAAAAATAGAAAAAAAATTATGATAGATAAAAATGCAATAAATTAGAATGATGTAACAGAGAAACTAATACAAAATTCCATACTAAAAATTAAAAAAAAGTATTAAAGAAAACATACTGTGTACAGAACAAAACATAGTATTAAATGTCAATATATATTATTATTATCATTAAGAAATGAAGTAAGAAGTAAACCTGGAGTAAAATAAATATTTAATGTTTTGAAAATGTTAAGGATTAAAATAAAACTTTTAATCATTATTGAAAAAAATAAAATTTTAAAAGAAAATTTATATTATTAATAATTTGAAAGTCTCAATCCGTAACAGAAAGAGGAAAAAAAGATAATTATTATAGTATGTTGAAACTTTGCTATATCAAATAATTTTTAATTTTTTTTTTAAAATTAGAATTAATATTAGCAAAAAATTTTTGTCAGTACAGGTTTCAATTAAAAGAAATTCAAGATTTTTTAAATTATATTAAGACAATGAAACTTATTTATGAATATTCTAGATATAGAACTAAAATGATTAATTAAGCATAAAAATTCATACAAGTTAAAAAAGAATATTTTCTAAGTTTATTCTTTAACACATAATGTTTTTTGAAAATTTAAAATTTTATTACTGTGAATAACATTTATAAGAGTAGAAATACACCTGGTAGAAATTAAAAATATCTTACAAGAAAAAAGTAAAACAGATTTCATTAGCATTGTTATAAAAATTTATAAGAAGTGTTAATTTTTGGTCTGAAGGAACTGCAATAAATGATTATTAAGGAAATCCCTTTAATTCATAATAATTTGTATAAAAGGATTGCTATTTAATTATTAACAATGAGCAAATTTCTTTTAAATAATTTTTTGGATATATTTAATAAAATTTGTTTCTATTAGAGGCAATAATTTCAACATATTTGGTACTAATTTATTAAAAATCAAATGTCATATTAGTTCAGTAAGAAATTTTAAATATTCATAATAAAATTACATCAATAAAACACCTACTATTAAAATTTTATTTTATTAATTTTTATGTTAATCTGCTGACTTTAATTTCAATATTACTATGCAATAAATATAATATAAAGAAACAAAACTTATGTAAGTTTCGTTGTAAAAAAACTTTACACTTGTTTAATCATCTCACTAAACTATTAAAAAAAAAAAAGTTGGTTTATACTTTCTATAAAAATGAGACAAACCAGCCCTCATTAACAATCAAATAATAAATTTATTTACAAAAAAATATTCTATTTATCAATGAGAGAGTAAGAGTCTTTTTCTAGAGCTCTTGTCCCCACAGCTGCTACTTTCCATCTAAAAAACTTATTTTTTGTTTTACCCTTTTCTTCTTTCACCCCCCCCCAAAAAAAAACTGGTAACCCTAAGATGCCATACCTCTACCTCCCCATAAAAGCAGCATAAGAGAAAAAATTGAGAATAACTGCAAAAAAAGGGTAAACAAAACTCATATTTAAAGAGAGGAAAGAAAGCTAGTTTCAATCTAAAATGAGATTTATTAAAATTAAAAAGATTTTATAAATGCCCCTGAAAAAAATGTAGTTTCTGAATTCTTATGAATATATTGATATAACTTACAATTTCTCTTTATAAAACGTTTAATTGAGTTATATTATTTAAAGAGAAAAATCAGATTAGAAAAGAAATAATTTTTAGCAATATTTATATATTTTTAATGGATTGCTTAATTAAGAAAAGAAATTTGAATCAATCATATTTTACACATTTACTTGATAAGATTTTGATAACTGATGCTTTGTGGCATAATACAATCAATTTGATCAGATTAATTGGGCTTAATGCCTGTTATTATCAATCTGTATCTGCCTTGATTTCTAAAATAGGAATACAATTTGATAAATAACAAGCTTTGAGTGAGATCCATCATCTCATCAATATCTATATGGATTTAATATTGTAAAAATTTGACTAAATTAAGAAATTTCATTTTTACCTTTTTACAAAAAGCATTTTCCATTGTATTTATAATATGTAATTTAAGATCATTTGGAAGGAAAAATGTATTTTATTCAAAAATTTTTATCATCCTTTTTTAGTTTAAAAAATTTTTAGTTTGAGAAATATAAACCATGTCCATCATTATTTAGGATTAATAACTTACCATTAAAGACTGTAACATAAGATACAGATCTTCATCTATGTATTCAACTGAAACAAATACAATAAAGTATTTTAATAAGTAAAAAAATAAAACAAAAAAGAAACATATAAACCAATTATGCAATATTTAAATACAAAAATTTTCGAAATTTAAGAATTGTCATCAAAATATTGAAGTTCTAAAGTTTATTTATAAAACTAATCCAATCTGAAAAAAATAAATGAATTCGATTTATTTTTGTACACAGAATGATATCTTAAAACTATGAAAAAATACAAAATAAAATTCTCAAAGTTTTGATAGTTTTAATTCTTATCTCTTAAATAAACATATTATAAAATTCTCACGTAACTAATTTCAGCAAAATTTTATGATTTGTTCTTAAATTATATACAACTGAGTTGCTTTATACGTATTTCAGATATTTACATAATATTCAAATGTTAAATTCAGGAAGCTCAGAAGAAATTATCCTGAAAGTTTTTTAAGAAAAAGTCCTAAAAATTAGATATAAAATAAAATTCTAGAACAATCTAATTACTTTTTTTTGAAGTAATTAAATAAAACTTTGTTAGTTAGCAGAGGCATATGCATGATTTATCATTAATATGAAAGTTGTTTGTCATGAAGATATACTCATATAAAACTTTATAAAAAATTATTTGTTTGTACTGTAATCAAAAATTAACTATATGTACCAAATTTTAGTTGTAAGAAATAAAATTATAGTTAGTTTAAATAATAAATTATTTATAATCTGAAATTCTGATTCAAAATATTTTTATTTTTAATTAAATATTCACATTTTTATTTTAGCACTCTAAAAATTAATATCGCAGTAGAATCTTAATATCTCAGTAAATTTCATTAATCAATTGTCATTTTAAAGAAACTGAACACATACTAAATTGAATTTTATTAAATAAGTATGCTATGCTATTTTTTAAATTTGACAATGCAAATTATATTTCACACTAAACAGTATATTAATTATTAATACATGACATGACTTATGGAATGTTAAAGTTATGAGAAGTAAAATATTAACTATATTTTTGGTCTGTCGAAAGCTGAGAGGTTAGATTATCTGCCATTCAAATGGTCATATTTTTACCTACAAAAACTAATTGAATTGGAACTCACACTTTAAAATGGATACCATAAACATTATAAGCATCCAAGCTTGAGGAGGGATTACTACTGAACCAAAATCCAGAGTTGTAAGCATTTGGCAGAGGGTTCAACTCAAAAATTTAGAAATTTAGGCAGTCAGAATATTAAAATATAATTTTTACAATTACAAAATCTCTTTTTAGATACATTGTAAAAAAATGAAACTAATATGTATATAACAAAATGTGTACTAAATGTATAAAATGTAGATACATTATAGATAAATGAAAGTTTTCAGCATAATTATGAATCATTTAAATTAAAAATTTCTGTTGTAGAAGGTATAAAGCAATATATATATATATATATTCTCTATCTCTCACACATTAAAGAATATTTCAATAACTTATAAGTTATAAATAATAATAGTTGAGATATATTTCATGCTTTGGTTCTAAAGTTAAAACAAATTTTATTATTAATGATATATTAAAACTACTAGAAATATTGTTCTTAGTAATGGGGAAAAAAAAATTCTTAAGATTTAAATGTATACAAACTTTCAAATAAAGATTTGCAATTCATATTTTAAGTTTCAGAATTTTGATGTTTTTTGCCATGATATACACATTTTTTCATACTCGAAATCAAGTTTAATGCATATTTTTATGGAATATACATAATGTAGGATTGAAGCAATTGAATTCAAGCAACAAATGGTAAAATACACACTTTTACTTAAAAGGAGTGAAATTAATTCCAACACTGAAGAAGTAAAAATTATTATATAGTTATTAGCAAAAAGCTACAAGTTACTTAAAGATTATAATCACAAAAACGAAACTAATTAATCCATGTAATATAAAATGTCATTGCAGTTACTAATAAATATTTTTACTATGTGTTATATATTTTAAAAATAAAAAATAAAACAAGAGAGAAAAGTAAAATGTTAAGAAATTACAATTTTGAATTTACACTTGAGGCTAGTTTTTGTTACACCAGAATACTTTCTTGTACTTAGCCCTAAATTAAACCCTACCAGTTATAGGAAGCAGCCAGGTGGGAGACTTCATAAATTAGAAGCAGGGATCGAGCAGAAGACTTACTAATAGTTGATCTGCCAATTCCAGAAGTTTCCTTACACATAGAAGTACATTATGACCATGATGGATTTTCAGTTAAGCTGGGATTTAAACTACTTTCTAATAATGAAAGTGATTCCCTAACCAAACAGGCCACCATGACTGGCATTTTGATCTTGTGGCATAACCACACTTCATTCAGAGTTGTAAAAGATTCATTTCACATACTACATTTCATATATTAGCAACCAAAAAGGATAACTTCAGTATTCTTAACAAATACTAAAGCTAATCCTTTCTTCTATTTTCAATCAATGGACAATATCATTAAAATCTGCAAAAATTAGCTATGGTATCATTTTTAAATTATATATTTATATATATATAATAAAGTGAAAAAAGTAAATCCTTTGTTGAATTTTAAAAAAAGTTCAGCTCTCTAAAAATTTAATCTATTTTTTTTAAGAATTATTTGTAGTATAGTAACTTTTCATTTTTCAGTGGAACAATACAATTGAATACTAAGCCTGTTTAAAACAGGGAGTTTTGTGTTAGACTGGACACATCTGAGACTATGCTTCACATCCAGGACTTTTGGTCATGAAAACAGATATGGACAGTCTAGGTCTTGGCCCCATGGGGGTTGTCATGCCACTGAGTTTAGTTTATTTCTAGTATAGAATTTCAAAAACTGTGTTAAACAGTCTCATGTTGAAAGGAATAATAGTAGTGTTTAGAATTCAGCACTCTTGCACATAATATATTACACATATTACAATGCTAGCTCTACTTCAAACTACTATTAATTTTTGAAGTACAAAGCAACATATTTTTAATGCATTATTTATATAAAATTTAATAAAAATTATTAATGATTATCTTTCACTCTTTGTGTTATATTCATTTGCACTCACATATTTGCATAGACATTTAAATTCAACGATGGATTTTAAATGGCAGCTGGTACAAAGCTTATGGTACCAACCTCAGAGAAAAAGGCACTAAATTGACAAATATTATTTTGGTAAACAATCAAAATTGCATTTATCTTCT
Source organism: Latrodectus geometricus (assembly GCA_026290005.1). Lineage (NCBI taxonomy): Eukaryota > Metazoa > Arthropoda > Arachnida > Araneae > Theridiidae > Latrodectus > Latrodectus geometricus. The sequence continues at coordinate 7,664 of JAPDSC010096624.1, forward strand.
ATAGTATCTTAAACTCTTAAGTATACTTGATCACAATAAATAATAGAAAATGGATATAACAGTAATTCCATTTCCATAATAATTGTAAATTTTCAGATATTCATTTTGATTTCAATTAAGAACATAAAAGAGAGCAGAAACTTATTGCTGCAATTTAAAAAGTAAAAGTGGAAAAAATTAATTTTTTATTCAAACTAGGCTATACAGTTTTCACCTCAAATTATCTGTAAAGGTAATTTGGACATAAGATATCATGAAATAAAATATTTTTTTTAGAAAATAGAGCAAGAGACTAATTTTTCTAATTGAACAATTTTTAGAAAGAGATAACTATTTCATGCATTAATATCCATTTAAAAAGAAAAGGAATAACTTAAATAAAATATCCGAAAATTTTTCACTAAAAGAAAGTTATAATCAAATTATAATGCAAATGTTATATTAATTATATATTAATACACAAAACAGTATGCATTATTTTTGTATAAATGAAAGAAATATATGTAACATTAATATATTTCTTTGCATGTTTATTGCGTGATAATATTTACAAATAATTTGCATAAATGCAAAGCAATGCATGATAATGCATAAATGTAAATAAAAATTTTAATTCACTATTATAATAATATATTTTTGTTTAATAAAGGCAATATTGATATTTAAGATACATAAATTATATGATATAATATTTTAAATAATATATACATGATATATTATTTCAATAATCACATCTTAAAATCATATAATAAATAATAATAAAATCAAAATTAGAGAAATTACACAATATGATTTAGATTAAATTATAATTAACAAAAATGTATAATAACATATAAAAATATGGAAAAATATGTTGTAGACAACAGCTGACTTTCTTTTTGACATTAGAAATAAAAGAAATTACTCAAATATTTATAAAGAAGCAAAATTAAATGTTAAGGCTCATCATAGTTAATTGATTTACAGTTAAAAATTTTTTAAGCGTTTTATTAGTTAAAAATTTTTACATATTCATAGTCATTACTTACCTGGTTCACAATCCATATCAGCATATCTTTCAAGCAATTTAGTATGCTCTGGATTTCGCTTATAAGGGGAGGGCTACAAATAATAATATTAGAGAAAGATCTAAAAAATAATTTACAAAAATATTCTATATAAACATAGAATAGCAATTTTATAAATAATTAAAATATTTTGTTAATTTCAGCAAAAATAAAAAATGTCTCATATACTAGATTTCATACATTTTTTTTTCTTTTTTTTTTGTTTTTCCTATAATGTTGTTTGGAGAGTTACTCTTATAATCAATGAATCATTCAGGAAAATTTTTTTTAACAATCTGCCACTAAACAAAAAATTTTATTTTTATTATACTTTTTCACACATTCTTTATCAAGCAAAAAGTTGAGCTTTTTAGCATTTGTTATGTTTGCTCTTTCATAAGAAGACTTATGTTAGTAACTATTTAAAAACTGCATAATTTTTTAAACAGATTGTTTTATTAATTTTAAATTTGATTAAAGTTGTGTATATATAATGGAAAATGATATAGTAGAGCAGTCTTAAAACATAATACATTTTTTCCTATATTGTAAGTATGGTGAAGCTAATGACACTTTCAATACAATAGAAAATTTATTTTAAGGCCCTAGACTATTTGATAAATTATATTAAAATAAATATTTCTAAACAGTGAATTAAAGGCAATATCTAGATGCAGAATTTCTAGTATTATAACCAAAATGCAATCATTTTCTGATGTGCCTAATTTACTCTAAAAGAAATTCAAATATATTATCACAAAAATGCAATTATTTTTTGATAAGTTAAATTTACTTTAAATTATTTACCTGTAACAATAACAGTATCAAAATTCTAGTCACTTCCACTTCTCGTAAAATTACTGCATAAGCACCAATCCTATCCCCATTTTCTTTAAAACCTTCATTGCATTTGCAAGAAATCAATATGAATTTTTATTAAAAATATGAATCAATAAGCAAAATCATAAAAATATAATTCAATTTATCACTTATATCATCAGATTTTAATAAAAAAAAAACATTAACTAATAAATAAATTAACATTTAATAACTGGACAGTTTTAAATATATCTTGTTAAAGCTATTTAAATACATTTCATTATTTTTTCAATATACTTGGATTTAATAAGATTATTATTGTAAAATGCACACCAAATGAAAAAGATACATAAAAATAAACCATTTCACATATATATAAAGTAACTAAATAATTAATTAGTTCATCTGTTCCTTTATGGTAATTTTTTCTATATGAGGACTAATTATACTCAGATGTATAGTTTGAAAGGGATGTTGAACTGAAGGCCAGGGTGATAACTATTCCAATAATAATTGAAACATTAATTTTCTAAATCTATAATTGGTTTAAATAAATAGTTGATTCAAAATTTGTGGTAAAAGGAATATGGTTATATTTTTCATTTAGCATATAATTTAAATATGAAATACATTTTAGAAAAATGCACACCATGTACTCCTTTTCACTTGCACTCACAAACCTTTTTGCTAAAAGTTAAGAAAAACTTTTTAGCAAACTGATTTATGCATTTAATTATTTTATTTAAATATAGAAATAAATTTTTATGATCATACCTTTTTTCTCAGCTATAACTTGAATTTCTGTTAATGTTTTTAAAGCACCATGATAATCCCCTATGAAAAAAGTTTTTGAAAGTTTACAATAATTTTTTTAAATTGTAGCTTTAAATTATAGGAATAGCAGTAAAAATATAAATGGTATATTTAAACAGCTACAAATTTAAATAATTCAACAAAACTTTTAAAAATATTATGAATAAAATAGAAAAATGTTTCACAAAATTTTAATAAGTTCATAATATGAAGCAATGTTTATTAGGTTTTAATACAATTTAATATATATCTACATATTGTTTCATTTATTTTATTAAAATAAAGTTGATACTAACCTAAACTAATTCGACACTTGCTAATTTGTTTCAAATCATTTATGTAATCCAAAGAACACTAAAAAAGTAGACAGAAAATATATTGAAGACTACATATTATGAAAAATAATATTACTTTATAATATGATGAAATTGTACTCTAAAGTGATAAATATAATTTTATATATTTTGTCAAAAATACAATAGAAACATATCCTAATAAATAAAACAAGTTTTTTAAATTCAACAAAAGTTAGAATTGTTTAATAAAATTTTAGAATTTCTTCTATTATACATATTCTTAACACTATGCCATGAAAAATAGTTAACTGATTTTAGAATTATTATAGAAAATATTACATGAAGCATACATAGATACAATAAAGTAATAGTACTGTTTTTTTAAGCAGTCTCATATTAGAAATTATCATCCTTTACAAGTTTTTTGTCTCAAAATTTTATTCATGTAATTTGGCTTTCACTGTATTAAAATTTCAATTTAGCTATTTTGTTCTTATTAGCATAATCTCACGTATAAAGTACAATCAGTATTTTTTTATTTATTATGTTTATTTTAAGTGAATTAGACATTTCTGAGGCCAAACTATGAATTATTATGAGTTTCAGAATGAATGCAAGATTTTAATTTTGTACAAGATTTATTAAATATTAATAATGAGCTTAAATATTACCAAGTAGATAATCTAATCACTAAAAAATGTTGATTATATCTAATACATATTATTGATTTCTGAGATTTTTCATAGATGTGGACTTTATTTTATAATTTGCAAAGGCAGGAACCCAGAAAATTTCAAATATTTATCCTAATAGATCAGAAATGTACCACCCATATCTCATTGCTCAAGAGGAGCTAGGATCGAACAAGAGACATTCTAGTCTGACGGGCAAAATTCTAACACTATGATGCATTTTGCATATTATCATACTAAGAATATTATTTTTGTAACAGATTTCTTTAAAATAAACTTATGTTTAAACCCTGTTAAAATAACTTTTATCACTTGATTTAATAATGATTCATTATTAAAATTGATGAAATTTCCTCAAATAGATGTATGCTTCACTTTTTTCAATAATTATATATATTTTATGATGAAAAAAAGTACAAACTGTGATATTTTTATTCAAAAGGAAATTTTTTTTTTGAGAACTAAATTATAAGATGCTTAAATGTCAACTTATTTCTAAGTTCTCCTAAACTAACTTGGTCCATTAAACAGCATGAACTATTTTACCTTAGTGTGAATAATGTGTTCAAATTAATTCCCCAGAACATGTTTTAAAGGAATAAAAGAAAATATCAATGTTGCATAAAAAATTATGTTAGTAATGAAGTTATTATAAAATGATTGAGAAAAATATACTACAATTAAGAAAAATTTCCAAATATTACAACCTTTATCAATTACTGCGCTTGAAAAGCAACAATATTGACAATCACTCACAGAAGCAAAAATAACTTATTAGCAAAATTCTGCTTAAATTCATGCAATCAAAATGAAAAAGTTCAAAAAACCAAAAACTTTACATATAGTGTAGTAAGGATTACGAACCAAATAATTGACTTACTTAATTGCAGTTAATTGCAGTATAGATTCAGGTTAAATGAAACTAACAAGCAGTAAACATTTTATGAGGGCCCTTAAACTCAAATAATAAGAAATAATAATTTGAAGTATCTTAATGTGACCTAAATTTTAATTTCTTTTAGTAAACTTTAAAAAAAAAAAAAAAAAAAAAAAAAAAAAACTACATCAATATCTGTTACAATAAATAATACATGACAAAATAAATAAATTTCAAATGATTTCAATGTGTCTTTTCAGGTTATCTTTACCTTCTACATTCTTATATGAGCCCCTTAGATTTTCATTTCTTGTTTTTTCTTTTCTTACACATGATTCATAAAATTTTTACTATTAATAATTCATATAAATACAATATGTTCTTTCGTTAGTTTTACCTTACATTAAAAGTGACTGCAAATTAGGAATAAGCCGTTTGAAAAAAATGAACTACATTATCAATATTTTTAAATTTTATAATAATATCTTTAATAATTGCAGGAGTTAGATAATTTATGATATTGAATATTTGTGTAGCAAAACATTTTCACCAAATCAGTCAGTTGGATTTACAGCTATTTCAATGTACCTGGCAATGAAAGGGTGGATCGACTGTCAAAACGGGTGCTTGTTTCCATAATCCTCTTTGGTCCTTTGGCATACAATCGAATTTCATCCAAAATTGCCAAAACCACAAGTACTTATATAAAAAATCGATATGGTGCTAAAGCAAAGGGGAAATTGTCGTCCAGTCTCATTTATAGTCCTATTCCTATGGACCTCCCACGACAGACCTTTTGTGCAAATTTTAGAATTACAAATAAACATGACTAGCTTCAAGAACTTCATCGTATAGGTATTTTTAACTCTCTTGACTGCCCCCTATGATCCACAGAAGAGGCAATGACTTTTAGACATTTGACTGTTTACTCATCTCTGAGCAACATCAACTATCTTAGAATTGACAACTATCATATCAAGGTTATTTTCTACTGGGCTGCTAGAAGGCCAACTCCTTGATGTAGGAAAAAATAAAGTTAGTTGGATTTACAATTCCTATCTTATAATAAATTACGAATTTTGAAAAAATATATAATCAGTAAATTAAAATTTACTAAAATAATATTAGAAAGGAACTTTTCTATCAGAACAATTATTTTACATATAAGATTTAACAGTAAAAAAATAACTTTATTAATAAGATTGTGTCTAAATAAATAACTTACATCTCTATGTAATTTAGCAGCTTCAAAAAAATATGGTATGGATTCATTTATTCTTCCTAGATTTTTAAGGGATATTCCAACTTCAAGATAAAGAGCTGCAGCTAAAGCTGGCTGATCACTTTCAAGGTAAACTTTGATACATTCTCGATAAGCTTGAAGTGCTGCATTAAGATGCTCACTATAACTGGGACAACGAAGTTCATGACTTTGTTTCTCATATTCTAAAAATAATCTTGCAGCATGTAATAAGTTCTGGGATTCATGAATTGAATTTCCTACACTATGCTCACACCTAAAACACATAAATAGCAAAATTAATGTTTACTATAAAAGTAGATAAAAATTAGAATTTAAATTCTTACAAAAATCTCAAACAAACAGTTAATGAATTTCCAACTTTATTAGTTACAAATTGTATAAAATTAAAGTTAATGAACTAAGTGCTATTTGTAATTACGTATTAAGATCAGTCAACTTTCATACTGTTCCAAAACCAATTACTCTTCATAAAATAATTGTGAAATGAAATACTCATTTTTTCAATATTATGAAAAATCAAATTTTATACTAGAGAAAATATTTTTGAATAGCTATACTTATAAGAGCTAATTTGATCACATGAAAATCTAAAAATTTATCAAATGCAGTGAAATTGGACACTCATGAGATTTTTTTAAAAATTCTGTTTTGATAAATCTTGATTCAATTTGATTAATTTTTACTTTTGTAAAAATATGTTTTTCTTCTTCACAGGCACAATAGCCTTTGGCCATATCAATCACACCCTCTCTCCAGCAACTTCTATCAGTAAGAACTCCTCTAATTTTTTACTTTTAAAGGTATTTAAATTCATTAACTTTTCAAAGGTGCAGCCATTAATGTACATAGGGTTAGAATAATTTACAATAGAGGGAGAGACTTACATGAATTTGGATTTGTTTTCATTAACACTGAGGCCCATTTTTTGAGATGAAAGATTTCAATGCTGAAAAGCTACATTTACTGCTTTTTTTGACTTTCCAATAAAATCAATGTCATCTGCGTAGACCAAAATTTGCAGTGACCTATTCCACATAGTACCCCTTTGGTATAATACACTGTTTCTTATGCACTTTTTCAATGCTAAATTGAATAGCAAGCAAGTAAGAGAATCCCTTTGCTGTGGACCTCTTACTGTTATAAAAGGTTTAGAGAGAAATTTTAAATTTTAATCCTACATCTCACTTTATCAAGGGTAGCTTTAGTTAAACTAATCAGCTTAGTGAGGATTTCAAACTCAGTCATTGTTTCAAAGAGCTTCTCTCTCTTTATACAGTTGTATGCCCCCTCACACAGTCTATAAACTTTATTATATTCATTAATATATATATATATATATATATATATATATATATATATATATATATTCTTTTTTTTAATTTAATTTTATTTTTAAAAATTTATCTTAAGGCATGGATTTGGTTATTGGTAGATTTTTGGGTTCTAAACCTATATTGATTATTTCTAATCTTCTTATCCACAAAGGGTAAAAGTCTTGTATAAAATATGTTGGTAAAGATTTTATACGTTGTATTGAAGAGAGAAATGCACCTATAATTACAACATGCAAGTTGATTACCTTTTATTAGAAATAGGGCAGATGAAGCCTTCCTCTCATTAAATGGGTAAAAAAATTGCATTTCATTTTTCATACATTAAAATAAAATGTTATCAAAAATTATATTAGTAAATGAAAATAAATTGGAAGAGATATGAAAAGGGTTACAAGGAGTACTATTAACTAACTTTAGGACTAAAAATTTTAAAAATAAATATTTTATTTTTTTACAGAAATTACTTTATTGTGTTTGAAAAACTATGCTATAGAAATAAGCCTCAATATTTTAAAAGAAATAAATACAAGCTTTTTCTGTAATAAATAAAAAGTAAAAACATTAGTTGAAATTTCATATATTGAAAATTTTAAACTCTTCATATTTAAATTAACTGGAACATTGCCACAGCTAGATTTTGATTTGATGAAAAATTAAAA
>JAPDSC010096627.1:0-21193 GCA_026290005.1 Latrodectus geometricus
ATCAAACAAGAAAAAATGAAATATTGTTGCAATCGTACGTAAAATAAGTAAACGAACGGCTAACAAGATTGATGTACTTTTTTGAGGGGGGGGGGAATGGTAAATGAAGTTTTTCTACTGCGAGAAACTAGAAAAATATTTTCAAAAATGTAATTATGAAACAAAACCAATTGATTACTTTGCCTGATTTTTTATCAATGAAAGTAAATATATATTTTATATTGCATGTATTTTTATACAACGCATTCTGTATAATTTTTACACTAATAGTATTTATAGAGATCTATATGGAAAAATAATTAGTTTAGATCTTTTACTTATTTTCTATTTTACTATCATTTCTATGAAGGGATGTCAAAAATAGCTAGAAAAGACCATGGAAATTTTTAATTGTAGATTTTTTAGTGAAATACACATCTATGTATCAAATTTCGTTCTAAATAGAATATATATCAAAATTCATGTTATTTTGATTACTATACCTTAAAATGTTTTGATTAGCTCTTTCAAGAAACTTCGATGCATATAAGTGTTTCTGATAAAGGATCTTCACATTTACTATATCTCATTAAAAGAGAATTATGTGCCCTAATTGGAAAATTGCTACAAAATGTTTGTTTTTATAATCCATTATATTAATTACTCGATAAATTTATAACTTTTCCACTAAACATAGAACATATTGCATGTTAATGTACAGAAAATTATGATTTTGTAAATTTTTGTAAAATTTATTAAAATATTTGTAAAATTTTTGTAAAATTTAACATTTATAATGAAAACAGAAGTAAAATTTATTCGTATGGACATTTAATTTAGTTCAATTCTAATTACATTAGCAAAAATAAATAACATTCGTTTTAATTAAATACATTATCTGAGACGATCATTTTTTAAAAAATGAGAACCTTACTGAAAGTCTCTTCTTAGCCATTGATAATTACTTTGCTGAAAAAGATCAGTTTGGAAGATATTTGATTTTCTTATGTCTCCGATAGTATGACTTATTGTTATACTGTAATGTTCTTTCAATGGAAGAGTGCTGTGAATGTTTAAGTGTTGAAAAGGGAAAATTGTTGATTACAATTATTTGTTTGAAATGCAAATTACACTTAGAACTTTTAACTTTATGATAAATGTGTCAAGTTTCTTTGTCGTTCAAATTTACATTATATTATGAAATTACCTCTCTCTGTATGTATATATATATATTTGATATGAGCTCAGTATGAAATTTACGTGCAAGTTTGATCCCATACTCAATCTAAAGATTAATTTCATTTTTGATTTAAATTAAACCTAAATATGTTGATCAAGGAAAAAAGTTCCATTATTTCCGTATTAAAGTGCATTGAAAATATTTTGTTTAAAAAATTTGATGTAATAAGATATTGCCAGCAAATGAATATTTTTGGCTAACTATGTAAACTATAGGAAATATATTCCAGTTTGATGCATCTGGATTATTATTGTTTTTGACATTTGCATGCTCTTTTACAAAGCTAACAATCATGTCTAGGAGTTTCAGTTAAAATATGCCTCGTTATAACTGCATAATCAATATAAAAACTTTTACTTCTTTAAACTAATTTTGTAAAGTATTTCTACATGAGTTTGCCAACATTTTTTAAAAAAAATGTTGGCAAACTCAATTTTGAAATGTAGAAAATGGTGACCATTGTTATAATTTGAAATCATTTTTAACTCAAAAGTAACATATGTAATGAATTCATGTGAGCATAAATAAACCTCGTAAGCTTTTACTTTATGCATAAGGAACGAATTAATGAGAAAATCTAAGTTCAAATTGTAACATTAAAAGCAGTTTATTTTAGGAAATTTTTTCTTGGAAAAATTTACATATTGCGTTATTCTCATTTATTCATATTATTATTTTTAGTTTAATATGTACTATGAAAGTTACGAAAGCGAAGTTCCCTTTTACATCTATCTGGGATTATATTTATATGAGAAATTGTATATAAGAATCTAATTTAAGACTTAGTTTTAAAGATATTTAAAACTAAGTCTTGGGTTAGATTTAAACATACAATTTCTTCCGATCGAATTCAATAACTCAATTTTTCCATTAACACTGAAACATATTATAACATACATGCAAAAATGAGAAATATACAAATAATCAATTTTTTAGCTATTAATGATGGAAGATTTCTTAATAAAATAACTTTGAGGAATCTAGAGAAGCTGAAAGTCTCATTTTTCTAGGATTAATAGTTTTCGAAATATTTTTAGTTTCCTTGAAAACGGAATTGGATAAATTTATTAATTATTGAAAGATGAAGATCGTTAATCGTAGTTCTACAAATGTTATTTGCCTAGAAAACAAGCACTTAGTTTATTTGTCATTTAATGTTAATTTTTGTACAAGTGGACCAACAGGACTCACATTTTAATATAAATTGCTACTCATTGCAAATGTCCAAACCTAACGTGGAAATCTAAATTACGAAGTGTTGAAACGAATAATAATGGAGCTAATTATTTGGCTCCCAGCTTGATACCAATATCTAAAATGAATTCAGAAAGGAAATTAGTCCTCTTTAATTTAAATAGTAGTCACTGAGAATAACACAATTCTGTGAATTTACATGGGCTCTCAACGCTTGACACCCAAGAAATGAGATTTATTTGGTAAAGAATATTGGTTGAAATGCAAAAGTTAACATACAAATTTCCTGTCCCTGTGATTATAAGAAATATAGTCCTCTATTTGAAAAATACTAAGAAAGATATGTGGAGCGGTTAAGGAAAACGGAGTGTGGAGAATCCGTTATAATCATGAACTATACTCTAAATTCGGAGAGCCAAATATTGTGAAATCTATCAATTAAGATAGTTGGGACTCATTATTAGATACAATGATTTAAACCCAACAAAAAACGTTACATTTCAAAAAGTGGATGGAAAAAAGAAAAGGAGTAGACCTAACACCAGATGGATTGATATGGGGGAGAAATTTGGCAGCGGTTGGTTCCCGATGGAAGACACTTTTACAGAAGCTTTGGCCTGCACAAGGCTGTAGTGCTATAGAAGAAGAAGTCCTCTATTAAAAAAATAGAGATAATTTAATGAAAAAGTAACGATGATATATGTTTCTGGAAAATTCTAATACCAAGAAATTAAATTTTCCCATGAGTTAATTAATCAAAGGTGAGCTATAGTTAATGATAAAAGTTAATCGCATACGGTATTGCATGATGATGAAGCGATTGATTTTTTTCCGGATTTCAAGGATTCTTAGAATTCAATACTAAAATATAAAGATTTTTTTTGGGGGACAAAGAGGTAGAATGTTCCTTTGGAAGATACTGAGTCATTGCGTCAAATTACGTTTCTGAAATGGGTTAATATTAAAATATTGTCATAAAAAATTGGATACACAATGTTAATATGTAGGAAATGGAAAATTATATTTTTATAATTTTTGCTTTAAACTAGGGAAGGAATCATTTCATGAGGTGAAATTAATACATTGGAGCTTAATTTTAAATGTGCTAATTAGCGAGAAAATTTTGACAATTTAGTTTGCTTAGAATAATGGTTATACAAGACTTAACGGATCCTTTGTTAATGCAACTTTAATACTAAATTCCCACGAAATGAATATTTCTTAATTTACAGAATTTTTGGAAGAGATTTTAAACGTCTGTGAACAAAATTTTTTCTGTGATTAGTAGAATTCCATAGATTAGATATTCGCATGTTCTTTAAGGAAATGTGTAGATGCACTTTACTAATGTATAGGAAAATGAAGTTGATATAATTCGATTGATAATTTATTTTGGGAAAAAATAGCATAGAACGGAGGTGAAAACTGCCTTTCGTTTTAATACAAATACATTATTTAATGAGACGTGTTCATTTTTAAAAATTTACCTGATATTGGGTGGAACATTTTTTGGAAAATATTAGGTTGGGGAAAAAGAAATCCATTATTTTTACGTGAACTTTATGTAACTTCTTTTGGATTCACTTTGTAAAAAGGTTTAAAACAGCTTTCATGTAGATTTTTAGGTCTTGCGCGTTACGACTGCTGACATGCGGTTAACTTCGATCATTTTTGATATTTTATAGACATTTTCGACGATGCTGTATCCACATGCGAGGTGCATCTCTAACATCAAAAATACCCGAACGGAATCGACGAAACAAAAATTGTACGTAACTGGTTGTTACAATCTTATATAGGACGATAAGCACCTTTCACAATTTTAGCCACCCGGCTATCTTTTTTGCCGTTACAAGAGAAAAACGAAAATGTATCGAATTTTCTGTTTGTTGTCTTCCATTTTTAAAACCTTGTACTCGTAACTGAATTAATCAAACAAAAAACCGCAAGAGGATATTTTAGTGTCAAATGTCACCTTTCCAACGAGCATAAATCTGAAATTGTTTGATAGATACCTCACGAGATATTGATCACTCTCCACCGAAAAAATAATGGATTACTTTTTCCCCAAACTAATATTTAAGAAAGATTGTACCGAATTTTTGCTCAAGATTCCATCAAAAACAGCTAATACTAATGGATTTTTTTTTTTTGTGTAGAAATTAGTGATGTCTGGAAGTTATAGGAGATGTGCAACAAGTTTTATGTCTATGATTACTAGCTTCCAATGCATAGTAATCATTAACACCAACTTTGCAGTGGATTGGCAACTATAAGAAAAACGTTCCTATGATTAATTTGGATATATTTATTTACTTCAAATTAAGACAATTTTATTTGTAGTCGCAGTTAAGTCTTCTTATATAGCTTTGATTCCTTTGGAAGCAAATCAATTTTTAGGATATTTTATGAGCTATGAAAGGATACACATTTTGCTATCTTTGAAAAAAATGAAGCTTCTATATTACAGTTATATGCAAAAATCTGCTATCTCAAGTTTTGTTTCTTAAGATAGCAGAATATTTAATATGTAACACTCAAAAAAACATTTTTAAAAGTTAGGTAGCAAATCTTTTATGCTTTTGTCAGGTCTTGCATTCCAATTGCACTGCTAATAAGAACAACAATTCATTGTTAGGTACCCCTTACTTAATGTCACACAAAGTTTGTTTAAATATCTGTTTTGATTAACATGAAGAAATTAATAGATTATTATTAATTATAGCTTAATTAAAAATAATTACACAAAACTAAAAATCACAATTTTTTACATTAAAGAAAAAGATGTGTTGCCTTATTAATTTTACATGCTAAAACAAATTTTATTTGTTAAAATTTGTTTTCAAAATTTAACAATTTTATCATTTATTAAATTTTGTGATTTTACTTTATTTAAACTAGGAGCATACATGTTGGGACTTAGAGGTTCCTTCGTTCTTGAAAGACAGCGTAGAAACATCGGCTTTTTCTAAAAGTATTTGAGATCTTCAGTAGCTTTTTTCACCATGAACAACTTTCTAATGGTTGTAATTTCCATATTTCTGAATTTTAATTTTTTTTTTAAATTTTTGGTAAACTTAAATAATTTATTTAGTTGTAAAAGTTAAACTGAAAAGACACTGTGAGAAATTTTGGAATTACATGACTTGAAATTCATTAAAAAATACATTCAGAACAGAATCACACAACAATCACTTTTCCAAAAAAACATAAAACAGCTAATAAGGCATTCTTCATTAAAAGAAACAAGTAGATCATAAAAAAAAACAATAATAATAATAATAAAAACTATGGCTGACGGAGAATATGTCATATTTACTCCAGTAGAAAAGAAAAAAACTTACATAAGTTGTTAATAATTACTTTAAAATATCAGTACTAAACACAAACACATCACATACATTAACAAAATATAAATTATAAAAATTTTTCATTATTTATATTTTATGCATCTATAGTATCTGTTCTTTAACAGAAAATGTATTTAAAGTTATAAAAACTAGTTTGGAAACATATTTTAATAAAAATGGTTAGCTGTGCCTCATAGACTCATCACATGTCCTCATGTATGTACTTTAAGCATACATTCTTCCAAGTTAACAGGATTAAAAAGTAACACATTATAAAACCAACCATTGCATAATATGTAAAAAATGTGACTTCTAATTACAATGTCCAAAATTTACAAAGGATAAAAGTTTGTTAAATTGTTTTTCAAAATGCATATTCCACACTATAAGAGTGTCAAATAGAGTTCGCACTTTTAAAAACTTTAATTATCATCAATGTTCTCAAAAAATTAAATTGAAATTTGGAGAAAACAAATATTGATATATGTTTAATAAAATGCATAGCAATTTTATACTATACATGTTAAGACAAAAGTCATACAATGTAAAAATTATTCCTTTTATTAAATATGAATAATGAAAAAAAAGTATTTTAAAATTTAAAATCAAGTTTTTATTTAAAATATGAAGCTTAAATTCCACCATCACTTCAAAAACTGTTAATTATAAATATATTCCCAAAGATGCACTATTTTCCAGGTAATAATAATTTCTGAACTCATGAAAAATGCACACAAGATAATTAATACATCTCTCATTATATTTGAAACTGGATAAAACAGTATTTACACAAATACAATAAAAAATTAGGATTTTTGGAAACTTTAAAAAAAGAAAAAAAATTATATTAATCCCAAAAAATTATTGATCTTAAGAATTATTAAAACGAGTAAAAATGTTTATTGTTGAAAAATTAATTAAGAATACAAGTATATATGAATTCTGATGATTGCTGACATGATTATCTACAGACTTTGAGGATTCCGCTTCAAATGGCTAATCAAGGTTGTCTTTCCAGCCATAATAGTCAACTATGAAAAAAATAAAAAATATTTTAAAAGAATAAAATCAGATTATAAGACGAGTTTTTGATAATATCAAATATTTTGAATATGTGTTTTTATTATAAGTTTTGTTCTTAAATGTAATAAAATTAAATCTTAAATTATTTCCAATAAATTTCAATAAAAGAAAATTGCAGCAAAATGGACTTCTACAAGTATATTTAAATTAAATTCAAAACATTCATAAATGTAATATTTCAGAATGTTATTAATTTAATTACAGCCCTAGTTATGAAAAAGTTAATTTTATAGTAAAATAAATTATGACAAATATACATATTTCAATAGATTTTATTACATTAGAGTTGATAGTTTATTACATAAAATAAAAAAAAAATTAAAAACCATAGTACAAAATTATTTTTGTATCATAAGGCAATTAACTAATTATTCCTATAAATAAACATACAAATTTTAAGCCAAACTTTTGTCAAAGTTAAATCTAAATATAAATTTTAAAAAAATTGTCATGCTGAAGATATAATATTTACCTTTATTAAAGTTTTAAGATATATGAAATATTAGTATTCAGAAATTTTAATAATTTTTTTTAGAAATCCTTTATTGTCATTGAAAAAATATTAATTCATAATAAATTCATCATTGAAGTAAGTAAAAAAATAAAGCAATGAATTTAGTAAACATAAAATTGATATTGAAACTTTGCAACCAGTTATATATAAATTAAGAATGTTTACATGATAAAATTTTGAACAAAATTTAATAAATGAGAAAAACTAATCTTTAATTTAACTACAAATAATCTTGAAACTAATATTTAAGAATTAGTTAATTTTAAAAGGATATATATTTAGCTGTGGTAAATAAGCATATAATCCAGAGATTTAAAACTAATTATTTATTTAATAAAATATAAATGAGATTTGAATCTCTACGTTATTTTTTTAAATACTTAATTGCTCACCAAATTACTTGCAATCCTTTAAAAGGAAATGATCATAATGCATTACAATTGTGAATGATGAAGCGATTCTTTTTTTATGTAGGAGTTTTGAGTTTAAAGTAAGGTTGTTCAATAATAAATTATTTTTTCACTTGGATAGATAAAAAATTTTAAATAAAATTTATTTTTTCAAAAATTTTTAGCTTCCAATGAGTAAATATTTTATTCGTATTTAGAGAAGAAAATTATAAGCTTAGAATCATTATCAATAATTATAAACCATCAATCAATATATCTTTCACATTATAATTCCACATATTTCACAAATACATCATAATTTAAAGAACTCAAAAAGTTTAAAATCAGTTTCAATAATAAATTTAACCCTTAGTGAATTCTTTCACAATTTGCAAATCATTAATATTGAGAATGAAATTTTTGAGATTTTGCAGTTTTTAAATAATAAAATATATTACTATAAATCAAAATAATAGACTATTCTAAACTTCAAAAAAAAAAAAATAAATAAAATAAATAAATAAAAAAAAAAAAAAACAGACAAACACACATGCATGCACAAGGTTTTATGCATTTGAAGAATGAAATTTATTTATTTCTTAAAATACCTAAGAAAAATATTATTAGATAATTTAATCAATTTTATATTAATGAAATCTTAAAGATAAAATTAATAAGAAAATAACAAGTAATATAAGCTAAACAAATGTTATGAACCTTTAAATATTGGTAAATAATTAGTTATTACAATTAAATTTAAAACTTAATATTAAGTAAGTATTTAGAAACATAAACTGAAAATGCTTAAAAATATTAAACATTATTTAAAAAAACTAAACGTATCAATAAATTAAATTTAGTGGCACAGCAACCCTCATGGGGCAACAGTCTACAGTGCCCATGTTTCCTTGATTGACAGCCTTGTGGTCTGAAGCATATATACTGGTTAGGTGGTCAGCCTGATGCAAAACCCCCAGGGTTTGATTCCCAATTGTGATTAATAATGAATTTTATTAACCCATTGAAGAGATGAAAGGCTAATACGACTTTGCCCAGCAGGAGGATCGAACATAAGACTTGTGGTTTGGGAGCATGAAGTGCTCCCAAGGCATAGATCTGATGACTGGGCATCTAAATTTCAAATTATTTACACTCTAATTTCATGAAATAAAAATATCTAACAGTTATATAAATGAGAAAGAATTAATACTTAATAAATAAGTTAAATGACATTTTTCAATTTATTCATGAATTTGTTCTAAGAAAATTAAAACTTCATAGTAGGTAATTAAAAAAATATTCAGATTTCATAATGCATTAAAAATGAATGGCAGACTTGTCAACAATGCTAGCAAGCCATCATTTAAAGACAATTGATCAATAAACTCTTAAATAAAACAGAGCAAAACAAAAAGGTAGCACTTAATGATATAAAATAAGTATACAAAATATTGGCTACATCCTTAGAATGATTATAATATGTAAATATATGATTATATATTATACAAGATAAAAAAAAAGTGAACTATATAAAAAAGGGTATATTTATTATTTAGTTTAGTTGTTAAAGTAGCTTGTTACAGTTCCAATCTATCTTTTAGCTGAAAATTTTTTATTTTGCATTTTCAGAAATCATGTGTCAATTCCTAAAGTCCCTAAATGATTTACAAAATAAGTTTTTTTTCTTTTTTAAAATAGTTAAAATGTGGTTATGAGGCAAAATTTATGTTGCGTATGAACAAGCAAAAGATAAAATTTTCATAAATGTTAGTTCTGATTGCAAGTTTATGTCACTTAAAAGATGGAGACATAAAAAAAGAATCCAATTTAACAATAATGAATTCCATAACCATTCTAAATTTCAGACAAAAAATACATTTTTACAGACATTTTTATAATGACACAATCCTTTCTAAAATACTTAATTTTGAAAAAGTATATAAGTTTTATTTCTTAAAATTTAGAAATCTTAATTCGTACAAAATATATGATAAAAAAAAATGTTTTGTAAAAAGTGAACAGTTATAGATCTTAATAAAAATAAGTGATTTTCTTTAAAGATAGCAATTGAATTAGTTACACTTTTTAATATAATAAAAAATGATTTTTTTTAATATATATATAAAATTCTAAAAAATATCATTATTAAGTTTCAAAACAATTTTGTTAATACTATAAATGAAATAGGTAAAAAAATAATTTTCTTTACAGTTTCTTCTGTAGTTACATCCATGTGGCATTGTAGCATTATATTACTGTAGTTATGTACTAAAATAACTAGTGAAAAGTTCAATAGAAAAATAACATAGCAATTAGACTTTTCCAAACTATTGAATACAAGAAAACTTGTACATAAAATTTATTTAAAAAATATAACCAGGATATTTTTCTTATTTCCAAGGACTTTTAATCGATATTTTTGGTTATGGAATTAGATTCTTTTCAGAAATGTTTACAGCTTAAAAATTAATCTTCACTGTTCCTAAATTTTAGAGATTTGATGCATTCAGATGTAATATCTTATAAAATACAATGATGTATTATTGAATTTTTTACAAAGCAGAAAAAGTGTTCAATTACATCTATTTTAAAAGAGAAAATATTTACCTGAGCCTTTGTCTTTTTTATTACTATGTTTTGATCGATGGGAAGTTTTATTTTCAGAATGAGAATTTGTGCGATGTTGTCGAGATTTACCAGGTTTCTTTGCTTGATTTACTTTATCCTTAGATTTTGTACTCAACAGTGGGTGAATTTCTAAACAAAAATTATAACATTAATGAAATTAATAACACCATTATTAGTTGCTATTTGATTGACAAACATGTAAAATTTAAATTTTGAAACACTGCTAATTAATATTAATAAGAAATATGTTTGAGTATTAAGAAAACAGTTAATTTAAATCTTTTTATGATAAAGATGAATTGTTACTTAATATTATCTCCTAATAACTTTGTAGAATTCATAAAATAGTAAAAATTAAGTAATATACTTTATATAAAGTTTTAGGTATTCTACATACAGTGGAAACTTTTCTGAAAGTATAAATATACTTTTAAAAATATCTTAGGATAATATAAAGTAAACCAAAAGCAATACACTCATTCTTTACTTAATGAAATATTATGAAATTATATTTGTAATTATATATGTATTTCATTAAATATATGTATCATTAATGAAATACGCGGTAAATTAAAAAAAACTTTATTTACTTCTTACATAAAAAAATTACATAAATTATTTAATAAAACTTATGTAAATTTCAAACTTTTAAGTAAAGTAGACTTTTCCCTGAAATAGTCAATTCCAAATTTTAATTTAATTGGATATAAAATTTTATTTTCATTTCTATTTTATTTTTTAATATTGAAAAAGATTAATACAGCAAAATACACTATTGATAATACATGTATATTCTGCACATATATAGATTTTTATTCAAAAATATACAGTAAAGAAATTCCAATTTTAACTAAGTATAGTTATTATTTTGTCATTTAGCATGTGATTCAACACATGAAAAATAAATAAGTACAAAAACTATGGAGAGTGGCGATATGCTTTAAAAGTAATACAAATTTGTTTTAATAATGATATTAATCTTTTAAATTATTCAGATGGCCTAATTTAAGATTTTGTCACAAAAATACTAAACCAAAAGGAAATTCCTATTAAATTTACTAAAATAGATAGGTACAATATCTTTTTAGACAGTCATAAAGTCTTTTTATTTAGATGAAAAAAATTATCCATTAGAAAATGGATATTGATAAATATGGATAAGTTTTTTGCTCTATAATTCATGAAATATCACATTTGCATGAAAATACTATAAACTTTTGATAAATTTTAAAAAGTGTTAAATTTAGACAGCACTGAGGATTAGTTAAGAGTTGAAAAAAGAAAAATATTTTTCAAAAACAATTTTTTCTGTGGAAAAAAAATCACGATTTCGAAAGGTATTCAGCAGAAGAAAGAAACTTGACTTTTATTATAAAAAGAACTATAGTAATGATTATAAATAAGTTTTGATGGACTCATAGCATTTTAACGGTGATTTAAAATATCCAAACTTATGCTTCATCTACATTGATTTAAATGCATTAAGCAGAACAGCCTTTTAACCAAAGTACAATTAGAATGAAATAATCAGATAAATTAAATAGCCTACTTATTATTTCAAATTTTATTTCTCTAGTGAATATTTGTGGTCAACACAAGAACAAAAATAAATTGAAAACATTGATATATTTAGAAGGGAAAATGTTTATAACGAAAAATGAACTATTAATGTGTTAAATAGGTAGCGTGTTAAGTAATTAACTGTAATGGGAAAAAATGAAATAAGTAAAATAATTATTTTCCAAGAAATATTTTTGGGTAAGTTGATTTTCCTTATGTTATCTTATTATTTTTGTTACAATTATTACTAATTTTGTTATATATTTTAAAATTAATTTTAATTTGATATTCATTAATGAAACATTTTTTGATTATTGAAAAATAATGTTACATTCAGCCCCAAAATATTTGTAATTAGCTTTATTTATTATAAATTTAAGTAAATTATAATTACTTAAATTATAAATTCTTTTGGCTCACATTATATGAAGAAGAAAAATTTATGTTAAATAGTTAACTATAACCAGTATAAATAGTTAACTAAATTATTTTCTCATTTTATATTTTGTAAACATAAATAAACATAAAATTAATCAAAATATAATCAGAAAAAGTTACACACAGCCCACTATTTAGGTTATTAATGAAATCACCAATTTAACAAAAGTTGGAAAATATTTTTCTTTATTATATAAGCTTTAAGAAAAATAGAAAAATAAATGAAATAATAACATTTGACTTTGCAAATGAAACATGAAAATACATGAACTGAATGAGTATTTTATATAAATACATTCTAGTTTAAAACAATTAAAAAGTATTATAAATTAAAGCAAATTTATTACTGAAGCAAAAATAAACAAAGTTACCATCTTTGGGAGCATTTTCAAGAATCATATCTATAACTTTAGTTCGTTTCTTCTTGGAAGAATTTTGATCATTTGTTTGTCGTTTTGAAGGTACATCATCAGCCTAAAATTGAGCAACATTTTATATACATATCATTTATTACTTTAGGTTAACCAATATTTCTAAAAACATGATTATTGTATGACTAAAAGCTACAGTTATTTTAAACTTCTAAATGTCAATCATAAAGATATTTTAAAAATAAAATTTTTTTTAGCTTTCTTTAAGATCTATTTTCTTAGCTCACGCTAAGTTTGAAATTACCAGATTACATAATCAAAAGCTCATAAAAAATGTTTATTTTAATGATTTTAGCAAATTATGTATTTTTTATTCAGATAACATAAAAAATATTTTTAAGATAAATTAAATATAGAAGACAAACATAAAAATAAAATCAACATATAAACATATAAGTACATACATTTTCTTGCCATCAGGAAAATAACAACTTTATGATTAAGTAATTAGGCAAGAATAATTTGAATGTTATAATCATGAAATGATAGTTTGTTTTATTTAGATATGGCTTAACGCCTTCATTACTTTTTAATATTATGGAATATGATTTATTTTATTTTACAAAAGATACTACAGAAAAATCAATACATTTATATTCATGATTTCCAAAGAACGTTTTATGTAAGGAAATTTGTTTAACCATAAAAATATATAACTTCTAAATAATCATAAAAATAGTAACTAATTTAGAAAAAAACAAAATTGTTCCCCTCAGCAATTAAAAAAAAAAATCTTTCAATAAATTTAAAATATAAATTCAGTAATTTTACTTCTGCAGGAATAAAAACTGATTGAATGAAATTTTAGAAGGCAATTTCATCTACTTAAGTGCAATTATTTTGTTTTCTAGGAATATTTTCAAGTAAATATAACAAAAAAGTAATTTTCAAATTACCATATCTCCAGAATGTCCCCATCCTTCTTCAGGATCATCGATTTCTGGTGATATTGGAAGGTAAAGAAGGGCAGCTGTGTCAGATGATTCCTCATCACTAGTTTAAAGAAAATACTATAATAAAATAATGGCATTTTGATGTTATTAAAATCGACATATATTTTAAAGCAATAAATTTCTTCAATCAGATAACAATAAACAGTTAAGTGTTAATAAAATTATTACATTTTTAAAATTTGTTCCTACACTATAAAATTTTTAATGTAAGGTATAATGATTAGAAATATTAATAAGTAAAGCTACATTGAATTACTAAATATGGTAAACGTAAATTCTTACACAAATATGTAATATAGAATAAAATAATTTAATTTTAAATGGGGTTATGTGAATGATTTTTTTAATATTTACTTGATATTACAAAAAATAATCTACATTTATTATGAACTATTAAGCTATCTTTGATTTTTAAGAATATAAAGGATAACCATTTCCCTCTAAAAACACATATTTATAGTTGCAATTATAAAGCATTAGTTCCTATATTAGCATCACTTCTAAACTGAAAAAAATTATTAAAGTAAAAATAATTGCTTTTGCTATACTTAAATGACAATAGTGTACTTGATAACAATAGTTAATGCTAAAGGTTGGAAATATATTGATCTTGTATAACAAAGAAATCCACTAACTATTAAAGTAAGCATATGAATATGCACTTTTCTAAAATGTTTACCTGCTACAAAAGGCAGCTATAGGTTCAATAGTAACAACATCAACTATTTCATCTTCATCTTGTTTTTCTGTGTGTAATTGAGGACTTTTATCTTCATCTTCAACATCAAATTCACTTTCTCTCTCTTCATATTCAACATTTTCGTCAAGTTCTTTAAAATCTGGAGCAAATGCACTCCAATTTTCCTAAAATTATATATAAAAAAAATTTAATTTAACAAACATATATTATGATTATTAAAACAAAATTTGTGTAAGATTATAAGTAATTATAAATAGCATTTACTATAGCATAAATAGCACAAGTAAAATTTTCTTATGATAATTTGAATTCGATTGCAAAGTAAACATGATACAAAATTAAATAAAAATATAGAATACTTGATGTTCATTTATTATAATGTAAAACGCATCTAAAATACAATCTATTTGCATATAAGGTTTGCTATAGAACTTGTAGAAATAACCTTAGACAACTAATCATTAATGCACACAACAGTACACTTTCACTTGAATGGGAAGGTCACAAACTTCTCCACTCGTCCTTTTTTATCATAATTTAATTAATAGTTAACTAAACATTTTAATAGATATTGCTTGTAAATACATAATCAGCTTCAGCTAAGTATAGTTATAATGTAACAGAAAATTTAGTTATCTTGAGTTAAAATAAAATTGAACAATCAAAAGAATTTTATAAATAAAGAAATTCTGCAATTTCAGTATTCATTTCAAAATTTAAGGACATTTCAAAACATTCAAAATCTCAAAAAATTCAGGTCAACTTTGATCTTTGATAATGTTAGTTTTAAAAATAAATCCATATAGATTTTACAAAAAAATACAATATAATGACTGCTATGTATCTGAAATATTGTTACATGAAAATCCTAGTAACAAAGTTTCTATAAATTCATAAGGTATGGATTACAGCTTATCTATATATTTATACATGAAAATTAAAAATATTCTCTGGATTTATAAATAATTCACTTAGTTTGAATTAATTTGCAAAACAGTGAATTAATTTACCCTCCACAGTTATTTTTTGCATATAGAAATTAGTTAACATTTATTTAGTTGACAGTTACAAAAAATTTATTAAGAAAAGATATGACAATTTTTTATTATCATGAAGTTTACCCTATTTGAAAAATTACTCATAAAAATAAATTTACTAAATTAAAAATATGAATTTAAAAATATAATTTTGCTTCCTTGAAACTTAAAAAATAATTCAACTATGAAAATTATTCCTCTTCTATGATAAAATTTTTTAATCAAAAATCAAGTAAACATTTTTGAAATCATACTTTTAAAATTTTCTTTTTCATACAAATAAACAATTTTTAACTTTCAAATAGGGGGGGGGGGGAATTTTTAACAGAAATGTAAAAAAAATGCATACCACTTGGGGTTGAGCCCAAATAGACACCACACCACTTGATATTGATGCAATTATTGGTCTCACTGGGTGCCACTAAATAGATAATGAAAATTTTTTTAATATTATATTAAAAAATTATTTGCAAAAAACAATACACAAATGAATATTTTCTTCATAAACTCTAACTGCTGAAAATATGTTATGAAATTATAGACACATTCTTAAGCAGAAAAAATTTGAATTAAATACTAAAAATTTCTTTTCTACAAATTTTGAATCAAATTTCAGTTTAGTCTTAGTAAAAGTAAAATCTCCACATTCATTTCAAATTAAATGGATATTTAAATTTTTGAAGGATTATTGAAAATAAAGCTGCCAATAATAAAGGAATGTTTTTTATAAGTTTGGAAGATAATTCATAAATAAAAATCAAAAATACAAACAAGAAAAGATGGTGCAGCTTTGTCTTTACTTGGACCTTGCGACATTAAAACAAACCAACGAGATAAGAAAAGACAAACAACCAAAGTGTAATGTAAAATAAAACCCTTCACATGTTATTGCTGATTTGTTTTATGCATGAAACAAATTGTAATTTGATCAAACATTGGATATTCAGCTAATTTCGAAATCAAACGTCAAATGTTTACAAGCAAAATTGGTTGATTAAACTAAATGTAAGAAAAATGATTTATTTAAATATAATTACATTAAGTGCTCTTTTGATTCAACAATTCTAATGAATATATAATTATATAACATATAAATATATATATAATTATATAACAAATAAAAAAGGAAAGCGACTAAAAAAATCCTTGATTTGAAATTGGAATTCATTTTGAAAAAAATAACTTTCAGAAAAGAAAAATAAGCCACTAATTTGACGAGAAATATCCTATGTTTGTTACACTGATGTGTGATAAGAACCTCACCAATCAAGAATTAAATATCTTACATGTATAATCAGTTTTACATAAGGCACTGAATATAGAATGTTTAAGAAATATATTAAAATTTTTGTAAATTTTTTAAAATTTAATTAGAATTTATTTAATATTCCAAACTTTTCTCTTTTAATAATATGAATAATTTCAGTGTGTACATTATATATTACTAATATGCGTAGTAAAACACATATATAGTATGTATAACAGAAATATGCACATATACAACAGAAATATGGACATATACACATATTTAGAATTAAGCGCAAAATTTTTCATCAAGTAAAATTATGCATTTTCAAAGAATGAGAGCACATTCTTAAATTAGTAAATAAGATATTCTCTAAAAAGAATTATTCATATTAAACAGATCTCATAAATTTGAACACATATCTCAAAATAAAATTAAGAGATAAAATATTTTTAAATGAAATCTGTAACTTTTCATCGATTTTCAGCACCTAATTTAACTTAATGATTGTATGAATAATATTCCATGCTTTGCAGATATGCAGAATATCAAATATTTATTATATCACTCATTTGCTTTATAACTAGCATTGTTGGTAGAAGTTTTTACACATGTGACATTACAGTGTAAGAACTAAAAAAATATTACTTTTTCAAGTTGCAGAATAGAAATTATTACTATGTAAAATATGACTTTGAAATAAGATAAATATTCAAATTAGGATTAAGACAAGCTATCTTTATAGAATAATTCTGCTAATGATAAAAATTTATTACAATAATTCTTTATCAGATTACAAATGAAAAGTTGTAAGCAAATTACTGATTTGCAAGCAAGTGTTCTTGTTTACTAACTTGTACTATTCATTGTTTACTAAAAAATAAAGTATTTAAACCAAATATAAGGACAAAAAAATGCAACCTTTGTTTACAAATAGTTAACACGGTCACTTTAGCATTTTTTCTAGACTCTTGATTGATGAACTTTTTTATTAGTACAGGAGTCAATTATATTTTACTATGAAAAAAAATTTCAAAATAAACTTTCTCATCATGATGGATAATATTTATCCCAATTTAAAAACATATCCCAATGGAATCAATTCATTCCAAGACAAGATAATATTTATCACATGACATACATGTGATAAATATTAAACATAGATTGTTTTATTATTTGTGTCTATTCATATATGAATTTTGTAAATGCATCCAATTTATTTTTATTCACCAGTTTTATAGCCTAATAATTTTTAATTTTTACAATGCCATATTTAATAATAAATAAGCAGTTGAATATTTATATTTTTTTCAAATTCTTCAATTTGAATAAGCTGAATAGTTTTTGTAAATAATAAAAAAAGAAGAATTTTGAACAAAGAAAAAGAGCTTTGTGGCAAGAGACATTTGTTGTTAGAATTGTTTTATCTGAATTTAAAGAATATAATGGAACAATTAATATTGTATCATTGACAATTGTTGAAGGTTTTACCAAAATAACCAAAAATAACAAATTTAGCTGCCATTTTACTTTAACAATGTTTTAAGAAATTAATTTCATTGAATTGCTTACCATGTACAACATTGGAGACAAAATAGCCAATAAATTGAAGATAAATGGACAAAATGGCAAAATAAATATCAGTGCAGAACTACTTGTAACTTATCAGATTCAAATTTAATAGCTTATTGAAGAGGGGATACATCAAACAATCACTTAGAATATATGACATGTGATTTTGATGTCATACAAAGTCAATTTAATAAAATATTATAGATTTAAAAAATTAGAAATTAAGATATGTTGTAAAAATATAGTATGGAATAAAAAAAGTTCCTAGTAAAGATAATAGCAAAAATAAAAATCATTCATGGTAGTTTTAATATATATATATATATATATATATATCAGTATGAGTAATATATTTTATACCACTTACAAACATTCTATGTTGAAAATATTAACAAATAAATAAAGCAAAATATAACTTTTGAATTATTTACTTCACATATTTTTATAATCAGTGTTATAAAAACACATGAATATTGTACTGCAAAGTTGTACAGTATTCATATATTTATAACTGTAAAATTGAACAAGATTAGTTCAAATTCTAATTAAAAATTATCTCTACATCATTTTTCACTTTCAAATCTGTTTATCAAAGACTTCTATTTAAAAAAAATACCATTTCCTTCTTCCTTTTTTAAAATAAAAATATTGAGTTAAGTTAAAAGTTTAATTAAAACCAAAAAGTTTATTATGAAAATACAAAAAAACCTGCAACAATTATTGAATTTATATAAGATCTAAATGAAAATTATATAATTTAAATGAAAAGTTGGCTTAAATTATATTATTGTGCATAATATAGATGAAAACTGTAATCTACAAATTGCAACAAACAAGCACAATTACCTACATTGATAAAAAAAAAAGAACTAAAACCTTATGAAATTGGTTATAAATATTTATAGAGAAAAAAAATAAATTAAGAATATGTGCTACAATTTTGGAGAACAAAATATATAATTATTTATTGTTGTTCAGTAAATAAAATTTGTTATATTTACATTAAAGCTTAGTACTCCATTTGTTAAATTTGGTAACACAAGAACTTAATATATCTTATAAGGAAACAATAATTTTCATATTGAAATATTTCAAATATAACATTTGTGCCATGTTAAGCAATAGAAAGCAGACGGACTAAAAATAATCTATTCAAAAAAATTATTGAAAGAATACTATGATGGGTTGCTTATGTATGAAAATAATTGCTTATGGTATTCTTAACATTTGAGAAGAGAATTACCATGACATTAATTACTCAATATCATCTGACATCCAAATGAAATGAAAAACACTTATTTAAATGCTGCAGCCAATAACAACATTTCTTGATCTGTGATAGCAGCAATGATATTAAAATTTCAAGTTCTAATAGAGCCATTCAATGATTTAATTTAAAACAAATATGTCTTATATTTGTGGAAAACACATATGATATTGGTGAAACATAGAAAACGCTTACATATAATTTTTCTGTGTGTAAAGCAAACATATATTCTTGATTTCTGATACTCTCTCAGCACATTCTACACATAATAACTCTTTAGAAATAGAAATAACATTTTTCTTAATAATTTTTGTATAATAAATAAATTTTGAAGCAATTCTAAAGGGCATAAAGAGTTTTTCTATTTTTATTTTTAATACAAGAAAGTTTTTATTCATTTAATATATAAAAATTAATGTTTGTTCTGAACATAAAATTGAAGCTTATAATGTTTTAAAAGCTCATAATCTTTTTATAATTTTACATATATTTATTTGGATGTTTTTACAAATAATTTTTTTAGAAATATGTTGAAATTAATTTTAATGAATCAATAAACCAAGTTTCCCTTTTAATCACATGTAGCAAATTATATGTGAATATTATTTTGATTTATATTTAAATATTTATCAATTATGAAAAATGATAACTTATAATGATGAAAAGTGATATTCAAGATTTACAACTTTCTATTGAAAAACTTTGCTTATTGATCTATGTTGCATATTAAAAAGCGAATTATAAAGTTAATAGAAACTTACCACAACATCTAATAGAAGTTCACCTTTTGTTCCATGCAAAATTTTAACCAAATTTCCGATACTTTTCTCCCATATGTAAAGAGAGTGTTGTCTGGCTGAGCCAGCACATATATATTCTCCATCTCCAGAGAAACAGCATTTCTTCCACATGGTTCTAGCATAAAAGATTATTGATTTTTATTATATTAAAGGAACTTATAAAAGGAGTGCTTTAGAAGTGCATATAAAAAACTTATTTATATTTACTTATTTACTAAATCTTGCAACTTTTGCATAGGTTCAGGTTCACCATCTTTACCACAGGCTAAAACTTCTCTACTAGCATAAACTCTTATAATTCTATCAGCTGCATTTACTAGAAAATAACTATGTAAAAATAAATAAAATTAATATACCATGAATGATAGCATAAAAATGTAAGGCTATAAGCAATAATTATTAAACATAAATATGAAAAACATATAGTTGAACTTCATTATGGAGAAAATTGACTTAATATAATTTTCAAAAAAAGAAAATTTGTCAAATTATACTGATCTTTAATTAATTTTACTTAATTCAAGAAAATTTTCAGAAACAAAATCTCTTAAGATGAA
This sequence comes from Latrodectus geometricus, assembly GCA_026290005.1. Lineage (NCBI taxonomy): Eukaryota > Metazoa > Arthropoda > Arachnida > Araneae > Theridiidae > Latrodectus > Latrodectus geometricus. The sequence goes on from JAPDSC010096627.1 coordinate 20,939, forward strand.
CCGAAATTTTTCTTACAGTAGCAAGTACTTTTATTCCAAGATATATTATACCAGAGAAAAACTATCATATATCCAACTAAAAATTAAATATTCTCATTGTTTATTATTATACATTAAAATTGAAATTTCAATGCACTAATAGATTTTAGTCATGTTTCTTTTACCATACTTATCTAAAAGAAAAACAAAAGATAATTCAATTAAAGATGCTAAAATTAAAAAAAAAAAAAAAAAAAAAAAAAAAAAAAAAAAAAA
>JAPDSC010096628.1:1367-18833 GCA_026290005.1 Latrodectus geometricus
CATATAAATGCTAAAAGTGCGGAATGAAATGCGTAGTATTTTATTTAAACGTAAATTTTTACTACAAATAAATAAATAAAACACGCTCATTTTGCCTACCGTACCACAATCCACGGCTCTACTGCATTATTACTTACCATTGTATTTTATTTTAATATTTATATTATTAAAAATCCCATTTGAGTAAAATGAATAAAAACTGCGATTGATATGAATTCAACTGCTCTCAATAGATGCAAAAATTATACTAACCAATAGCAGCGTCTCCGCATCTTTGGTACAAAACAAGAGAAGCGCTATCGCACTTCTCCGCATTTTTGACACATAGCAAGCGAAGCGCGATAGCGCTTAGCCGCACTCAAACGGTTAATTAGACTGTTATTTTCATTTAAAATAATTCATGTTCCCACTTAGAAATAATAGCAAAAGAAAATGTCCTAACTGTCTAAGCATGACGAGAAGGATGGAGCGAAAGAGCGGTTGCAGTCACCGATACATATGTAGTCAATACGGAACAACTCCACATCCTGCACGCCACATTAGAATGTCAAATTAGGTGTACCCATTTATTATTATGCAGGACAGTAGGACACTCATTTATTTCCTTATAATTCCAGAAAGTGATGGATAAATGGTTGAACTAAATATATTAATATTCTCTTTGATATTCACCCAACCATTGTTGTTGAGGAAGATATTCAAAAACCGTTCAAATCTAGTTTAAAATTCCTTTCATAGGAATGAGGGAAAATTAAACCTCCGTTTATTAATGGTCGTGAAAATTGAGGTTAAAATAGATGCCAACTTTAGTGCAACATTTGATATTAGACAGTTATCACCCAATTATTGTTTTACAAGGAATACCTAAATGAATTTCATTTAAATTAATATTTATCATCACCTGCTAAACTCAAATGTTTTCAATAAGTGTATTTATCAAATACCTTTAGATATGAGAAATATTAAATATAATATTTAATGAAGTATTGCATGTTAATTATATATCATAGACATTTAATACTAAAACAAATTGATTTAAATATGTTTGGAATCAAAGTTTTTAAATGAAACAAAAAAATTTTTAGGAAATAACTCTGCTAAAAATTGAAGTATTGCGTAAAGTTACAATTGCTTCATTATCACAAGACTATTTTAGTAAAATCTATTAGTATAAAATAAAGCTGCTAAAAAATCGTTCCTTTGTTCGTATCAAATGTTTCCGTTATTTATCTACTAAAATGTTTACAAAAAAAATGTGATATATTTTTTAATGTTTCGAAAATTTAAATTTACTTTGACATTCATTATAAATATTAATTAACAATAACTGAAGATTAAAAAATTAAAGAAAAAAAATTTACGGTAATTAAAAAGAATTAATAATAGACATTGTCCTGCCCTTTTGGAATCGGTCTGAAAGATATAAATGAGGAATACCCATTTATTACTATGCTCGTTTCCTTAATTGGAAAAATTCTTACATCTGTTATAATAAAACTATTCACCAAAAAATCTGAAAACATGTATGCATAATTTGAAAGATTTTTATTAAAAAAAAGATTAAAATTATTAAGTTGTCAGGGAAAGTTTATGAATAATATTATGAAAATTTTATAAGTGTATTATTTTTTAATCAACTAAAAACATATGAAAATTAAACTTAAATATGATTTTTTTTTATGAAGAAAAATAGAGCTTAAATTCACTTTCTATAGAAAAAATTATTTGTTTTAATAATTATCACATTTTCTCATCCAATTTTGCACTTAGTATAAAAATTAAATTTTAAAATGCTAAAGTATGTAGAATTAATATGTAAAGAGAATGACTAAATATTTAAGAGTGGTAAGGCGTCATTTGTAATTCGAAGGTTAATTTTTTTCCTTGGAGGTTTCGAAGATTAATTAAGCAATCAATTAAAAATAAATTCAAACTCGAAACGCAAGCCCATTTACATTTTCTAAGCCCATAAAAATAAAAAAAACAGTACGGAAATTTGTTCTATAAAACTTAGATAAAATATAATTTATAAATCTTGGTAATTATTGTCAAATTACTTAGTTGAATATAAACACGATAAAGACACACACACACACAGGATACATTTCATTTATACCTTACACTTATATTGAATAACTTAGAACTTGATGTGCGGTCTAATGTTGTCACAAGACATTTTAATGTCAATCACATAAACCCTTCTTCGAAGACTTTTCTTAGATACTTGGCCATATTCACATATCTGAATAGAGGTTACCCGGAAAACTCCCAAGCATCTGCTTTGACAGACGTGCTTAGAGAAGGAAAAATGCCAATATCTATCCATCGTAATTCAACAGTCATTGGTAATGAACTTGGAACTTTTGGATTCGAGAAACGTTTCATGCCATTAGCCAACTACGCGAAAATCAATCAGACTTGTAAAAGAGTAACTATTCACAAGTTATGCTTCCTCTGACATTAATCATCTGAAGTATTATGATAAAATGATCAGATTTATACTAAGTTTCTATTTATAATTTCCTGCAGTTACTTTTCTAAAAATATGATTTAGTTTAATTGGCTTGAAGGACTGCGGTCAGTTTATATTTCAAATATAATCTAATACTTCTAATATATAAAATTCTAAAATAATATTAACCAACAAAACACATATATACCCAAGCTGGGAATCGAACCTACCCGTTGAATTGAAGGCCAGTGCATTAATTATTCAATGATTTAAAATATCTACATGAAATTATTTTGAGAAATTTTCATGTACAGAATTCAATAAAAATAGTTAAATGATTAATCAAAGTTTAGATAATCAATAAATAATTTTTTAATATCATCAAACATATGCGCAAGGAATTATATGCAATATCTTAATTTTTGTCTCTGGAGAAAAAATGTGTAAAACAGCTATTCTGAAAACTGTTAAGCAAAAGTTTAAAATGTTCGGCTTTTGAAGTAGAACATTATTTTGGCAAACGTTTAATAAATTAAGTTATAATAACTATATAAATTTAAATTTAATATGTTATGTATTGAGAGGACATTTTTTTATGTCATAAGATATTCAGACAACTGTTAAAGATACAATAATCAGTTCAAATTAAACGAAAAATCTCAAAATATTGCAAAATAATTGAAATACAAAACTTGTCATTATGATATTTTGATAAAATATATATTTGTTTTAACTACATGAAACAAATATAAATGTTCAAAAAATACATAGAAGATTGGAATATGGATAGGTAGTCTAAAGAAATGAATAAATAGAAAACTCATTCTTAAAATCATTTTCTAATTAGACATGTGAAATAATTGTTCCAAATAATATAAACTCATCTGTTTTTTTTTAATAACTTTTAAGCAGATGAAAATCATCTTGCAAAATTGTAAATAACAAGAAATCATATTTTTCATTTTCAAAACTTTCAAGCAGCTGATTTCCCATGCTTAAGTCAATGCAGATATGTTTTGGTGAGGATGGATTTTGTTTAGTCTTCTGCGATTATTTTGATTAAACTCGAATCAATCTAGTATAGTAATATGATCATCCAGTTTAAACCTTCCATTTTCATAAGAATTTTTAAGTATAAAATTAAAAATGGTAAATAATTGTAATCAATTATAAATATTGATAATCAGTTCAAAAAAAAAAAAGACAGTTAGTTAAGGTGGATAAATTTATAATAAATTTATCTGTATTTTCGTATTGGCATCATTACAACGAATTTCACGCCAAAACTTAAGTACATTAGTGCTTAATCAATAGTTAGAAAATTTCTTTTACTAATTATGAACGTTTAGTTATAAGTAGAATTTTTTTTTTAATTATAAGGAAATTTCTTTGGACAATTGGCTTAAAAAGGTGAGGTGACACTAATACGTAAGTACTAATTTATCTACTAGACATATTAGTTATTGTATTTTGTAACCAATAAATTTAAATTAAACACTTTTTTTGTAATAACTTTTACGTCTCTTTGCAATAGCTTTTGAATCAAATAATGATAGAAAACATTCTTTGTTTATAGTGTGGATAAGGCAAATATAAATCTAAATAACATTGTGCATGTTTCCAATTATTTTTTGAAATTTTTCTAGATGTAAAAGTAATTTCAGTAAGCAAGAATTTCAATTAAATGGGAAAATTAAGTATGTAAGCAGAAAGAATGCGTCTTTTTCCATCAATATAAGAAAGCATTTTTTTTATCAAATTTTCAAGACAATACAATGCCATATTTTATGCAAACGAAACTAAGAAATTTAAATTAAGTGAGTCCAGGGATGTCATTTATAATTTAAATTAAGGGAGGAATTTAAATTCCGGGGAGGGGGAGCATGTATAATAATTTTTCATTCGACCTTAAAATTACAGTGAGATACAGGAATTCAATTATCTAGGCATAACACACGAGAAAGATAATCACCATTTTTTATTGGTCTTTAAGTGTACAGCATAACTTAAAAAAAGGAAAGACGATTTCTTGGAAATTTTAGCAATTTTCTTCACAACTTTATTTTAAAATCTTCGGAATTTACAAAAAATATGTGAATTAAAACGTTTGACAAATCAATGTGAGGACTGAAAATGTGAAGTATCAGCACATTGATTTATGGACATTAAAATAAATAACATAAATCTTTCATTATTCTTATTAATATTTCATTAATCTACCATTTAATCAATTGTTATTGCTTAAAATCCATTTAAGCAATAACAATTGATTAAATGGATTTTGACCTATATTAATGTTCTCGTGATAATTGATACTTATGGTAAATTCTATTCATATTAGAATATATTTAGAACATAACTGATATTTAGAAAATTCGAATGCTTTTTTTTTTATATATATATATATATATAACCGATATGAGCTTTTGTAGTCAGTATCATCTGAATCTAAATAATGTGAGTATTAATCGTTAATCTTTGTTCATCCCTTAATGACTACATTCTATTTTAACTTAATTATTATCGCTTAACTTTAGAATATAATTTAGTATTGCATATTTTGTGTCAAGCGAATCTATTGTTATTGCAAATTCAATATATTTAATAAGCAGCCATTGATTTGCTAAAAGTAAACAGGATGAATATTTTGGGAAAAAAGAATCTCAACTATTATTTTCATTTAGATGTATAAAAATTGCTTACGAAGTGCAAATTTTCAATCTCTATTAGTTTTTATTAATGGAAACATTTGCACCATTTCTTACAGCTCACAGACGCTTAAACGTTTTGAAAATAACCAAACCCATGTTTTTATACGAAGGTACTTTTTTTTATTTCTTTCGTAATTTCTCAGAAGTATCAGTTAACTAAAAACATCTAATAATAATAATTTATATTCCTGAAAGCTAAAGTTAGACTATAATTAAAACCTTGATTTATTTCGAATGTTATTGCAAACATTCATTTTACAAAAGATTAGTACAAGAAGTTGAAAAAAATTTTATGTTATTTTATATGTTGAAAATGTCAATATTCAATAAACTTGATGCAACATCATGTACTTTGCGAAATATAGTAAACTAAAATTACTTGATTCTTTTAAGCTATAAATTAGCTTTCACTACTATTTTCGAATCTTTTGGATAAGATAATACACCTATCCCCCGATTTACACGGTACTCGGTTTTTAAATTTCAAGGCCATCCTCAAGATTTACATCACGAAAATGTGCAGGTTGTATTTTTACCCAAGAATACGATTTCTTTATTTCAGCCGTTAGATCAAGGGATAATTTCGATCTTTAGGCATAGTACATCAAGCGAACCTTCAGGTAACTCAATGCTTAACTCAATATGAGGAGGTTTATTAAGATTTAATCAAAAACGAAATACAATTGTTAATGACGGATTTCACTACCAAAGTTCGCCCATCTGAAATTGTTTCTAATTCATCTAACATCGAACTTAATCACATCAACCACTATCCAGTGATGAAAGTGATATCATACCAATCAGGAATAAAAGATTAAGAGTCAACGAAAGTGATAACAGTAACTAAATTTTTGGTTAAATTTTTTAATTTATATTTCTCGTTTCTATATGTAAAATGAATAAATATACCTTTATAATTTTGTCATTTTATAAATAGACAGTTATTTTTATGTTTTTAAGATATATTTAGTTTTATTTTACGTTGAAACAAATGAGTGAATTATGCATATTTTAGTTTGTTTTTGATTTACACGGTTTTACGTATAAGAATTAACGATGTCGATTTACACGCTTTTCTAAGAAACCTATTTTCAGTGTAAATTAGGGGATAGGTGTATGTTATTTATTATGAATTCTATTTTCTGATGACAGCAAGCTTTGCAGCTCTATCACCAATAAGCAAAATTGGATGGTTATATATAATTTACTGTTTGCGACAATCAAACGCATGTGTTTACAATGAAGTAATCTGATGATTTCTCTTCTCTTGAATTTTCGAATCTTTTGGATAAGATAATATTTCTCTAAAACAGATCACACACACACATAATTTATGCGAAGACAATTTCTATTTTTGATAGCGAACCTTTCTACAATTCAGTAATAAACATTTACATTTATTTCAGCGGAATTTCAATGTTTTACAATTGTGTTTTTATTTAAGTAGTTCGTGTTCATGTTTTTAGACTGGAATCCAAACGTCCTTCAGAAGTTTTGAATCACCTCGATCAGTGGCAGCATAAAGTAAATGCTGGAAATTTGCCAGCCAATGAATAGAAAAGTACGATTGAAATCCAAGCAAAAAAAAATGTCCAAAAAAAGCAGATACAAAATGACTGTCGTCAGAGATAAAGATGGATATTAATAGGAATGGCTTAAAAGGAATTGAAATCTCAAGATGGAACCTCAAGTCAGAGAGTATTCACCCTGTACAAAACAGTATCCAATTAAATGTACGATACCTTTTATATATATATTAATTGCTATAAATTTTAGTATCTAAAATTACATTACGAAAGTTCAAATTAAACCTAATTTATGGTGAATTGTTATGAGTTACTTTTAAAGTGTAAGATATAAATTTTTTAAAATAGGAAAGTTTTAAAGGAGGAATTAATATTTAGGCGTTCATTAAATAATAAAATGCAATTTTTGTTGAGTAAAAAAGCATTGTTATATTTTAAACTTTATTTTTTGAAGTTTTTTTAAATAGTAAAATAAATAGACTTTGTGTGCGCATGGTAAACTCAATTAGAAAAGGTATTACTTTTTATAAAATTTTGAAAATGTGAGATTTTATAAAAATTTTAAATTTCCCCAACTTTATTCAAGAGAAATTATTTTTTCTATTGTTTAATATGAGAAATATTCATATATAATTATCAAATGTTTCCATTATTTATCTACTAAAATGCTTTCAGTAAAATTTAATATTTTTAATAATTTCCCAGCCGTACTAAAAACAAAGGAACTAACGAACAACTGAATTAACAAACATGTTACTAATATTTCACACATTTACTACACACTCTTTAAATTACAAATAATTTGAAAGTATACATTCCGTGAAAAGCATAAAACTTGAATAGCAATTTGTATATGTATGTCAAGTAAATTTGTAACTTATAATACATATGTCAAGGTAACGTACTCTTTAAAAATACCATAACACGAAATCAGAATAAGATATCATTGTTAGAGTTTAATCTGTGTGATTTGGAAAAATGAAACGAAATAACGCTATTTTTTTTTCTGCAGCATTATTCGCATATGCTAATTATGATTTTATGTCATAATTAGCATGCGCATTTCATTGTTGAATGTCATAATACGCCCAGCGTTATAAATATAGTTTCGAATTATGGCATTTGAAATCAATCTAAAATTTTGGAATTTTTCCAACTTCCCATAAAACTTAAATTAATCGCATTAGAAATAAATTAAAAAAAAAGCAGAATTATAAAAAAGAATTTAAATACAATTTTTATTAGAAATATAAGAAATACATTATTTAAATTAGACATGCATCTTAAAATAATGGTAGTCTCTAGTAATGGGCTGAGATTGCCGCGAACACTAATTAAACACATTTAAAGATTTGTTGCGTTTTTCCCCAACTTGTTTCGTTTTTACTGAAGGAGAAAACATTAAAATAAGATCATATTTTGGTAATTCGAAGCTGTTATCAGAGATACATATTTACAGTTATGCAATATTAACATTTAAGCGAAAAAGATTATTCCTTATCACTGAAGAGAATGTTATTAGTCCAATAAGATTGTGGCACATTCTTTGAGAATAAGTATATATTGCAAGAAGCATTAAATCCGAAAATTATACTCGATACGGTTTTATTAAGATGGGCGTTTCTTAAAACAGTTATTTATGTTTCTCTTATTAAATTTAAGCACTTACAGTTCTAATGAAAAGCTTAAAATTTTGATCAACCAAAAATATTAAATGTGACCATTAATATTTTTATAATTAATATTAAATGTGACCATAGTTTTATCAAATGTCTTGTTCTGTCACATTAGTGCAATTCAATTTGGCGATATCAGAGAGTGATAGTTCAAAGATTTATGTTTTATTGTTATTTCATAAACTACTAATTTACTATGTTCTACCTGTACAGTGGCGTAATTAGCTTCAATTTTTATATTGAACAATTCAGAAACTATATTGAAAATATTCATTTATTGATCTTTCTGGGGCTTAATTTTTGTCTATAATGAAATAACTTGATTTGATTTGTTTGCTCATAACCATCATCTTTGCTCACGAGGGTTAATTAGATTTGGACCTACAGTTTAAAGAGGGTTCAGAACCACTTCAAACATCCATACCTAAAGTGGGATTTGAAATTACAAACTTTTGAACCAGAGACAGAGCTTGGCGTTAATCAAGTTAAATAACAACTAAAACTAGCTCTAAACTCAGCAAATTATTTTTCCATGCAAATGAAATTATTTATTGCATTATTATAAGTATACATACTGAAAAAATAATAAATTATTCTGGTATATTTTCAAAACCCAATGAAATTAATATTTGTAGAAAGTGATAGAGATTAAGATTAATTAACCACAAAGCCTTCACTTCCTCCTATAGCTTTAACATACAATAATTACTTTCCAAGTTTTACTCAAAGCTTGTAATTTTAGCATTTCTTATAATCTTCTTCCTTCAGCTGATTTATTTAATTCTGAAAAATATAAACTCGTAATACATTTCTTTTATTGCTTAACGCTTCAGGTAATTATAAAAATATTTAGAAATAAAGGCCTTTTAAAATATTTCAAAATAGATAGGTAATATTTTCGTTATAAAATGATATCCATCAATCATGCTTATTAATAGTTAAAAATATTCATGAAAAATCATCTTTTAGTTTTAAGAATAAACTATTTTTAGCTTTAAGAAGACTAATCGAGATAGCTTCCAAAAGTTTCTATTCCATCATCCTGTTAAGTATGTTTTTAGAAAATGAAGAGTTAGAAATTTACACACTCCGTTAAACCCATCATAATTTCTTGGAACCAAAAAAGGAATCAAAATCCTTGCTCTAGTTCTCCCTCTCAATAATTTGCGTGACCACTAATTAACACACTAATTATCGAGTACTGAGCCTATCAGTGGTGAGAGACTGTCAGAAGAATAAATCATGAGTTTGGTGTGTCGGAGAGAGTTAAAATATGAATGTACAATTTGGTAACAAAGGTCAAAGATTATCTAATGGAGGTATGATTGAAGTCTCGATATTGGGTAAAAGCCAAAAGTTTATCTAAAACTTAATGGGTGTCAGTATCATTTTAAAAAGTAATTTTTACTTACCTCCGATACATTAGATATTATTTTTATTTTGCGTAGTCTTTGAAATGTTATGCTGCTTCTTCGGAGTAAGGATTAAAATTATTTAATTATTAAATACGAATTTGACTAATATTAAAATATTAGTTTGAGGAAAAAGTAATCCATTATTCTTTCCGTAGACGTCTGTAGTGATCGATATCTCGTGAGGTATCTATCAAACAATCTCAGATTTATGGTCGTTGGGAAGGTGACATTTGACACTAAAATATCCTCTTGCGGTTTTTTGATTGATTAATTCAGTTACGAGTACAAGGTTTTAAAAATGGAAGACAACAAACAGAAAATTCGATACATTTTCGTTTTTCTCTTGTAACGGCGAAAAAGATAGCCGGGTGGCTAAAATTGTGAAAGGTGTTTATCGTCCTATATAAGACTGTAACAACCAGTTACGTACAATTTTTATTTCGTCAATTCCGTTCGGGTATTTTTGATGTTAGAGATGCACCTCGCATGTGGATACAGCATCGTCGAAAATGTCTATAAAATATCAAAAATGATCGAAGTTGACGTCATGTCAGCAGTCGTAACGCGCAAGACCTAAAAATTTACATGAAATCTGTTTTAAACCTTTTTGCAAAGTGAATCCAAAAGAAGTTACATAAAGTTCACGTAAAAATAATGGATTTCTTTTTTCCCAAACTAATAAATTTAGAAGGGAATGTTTTTAGCTCTACAGCTAATTTTTCATATTAATACAATACAATAAAAGAATTGAAATAACAGTAAATACTTTTTCAATAACAGTTTCAAATAACAGTAAATACTCTCATAAATTCATTTTAATGCATAATCATCAGATTACTTCATTGTAAACACATGGGTTTGCTTGTCGCAAACAGTAAATTATATTTAACCATCCAATTTTGCTTATAGGTGATAGAGCTGCAAAGCTTGCTGTCATCTGAAAATAGAATTTATAATAAATAACATACACCTATCCCCCGATTTACACTGAAAATAGGTTCCTTAGAAAACCGTGTAAATCGAAGTCGTGGATTCTTATACGTAAAACCGTGTAAATCAAAAACAAACTAAAATATGCATAATTCACTCATTTATTTCAACGTAAAATAAAACTAAATATATCTTAAAAACATAAAAATAACTGTCTATTTATAAAATGACAAAATTATAAAGGTATATTTATTCATTTTACATATAGAAACGAGAAATATAAATTAAAAAATTTAACCAAAAATTTAGTTACTGTTATCACTTTCGTTGACTCTTAATCTTTTATTCCTGATTGGTATGATATCACTTTCATCACTGGATAGTGGTTGATGTGATTAAGTTCGATGTTAGATGAATTAGAAACAACTTCAGATGGGCGAACTTTGGTAGTGAAATCCGTAATTAACAATTGTGTTTCGTTTTTGATCAAATCTTTATAGACCTCCTCATATTCAGTTAAGCGTTGATTTAACTGAAGCTTCGCTTGATGTACTTTGCCTTGAAGGTTGAAATTATCCCTTGATCTAACGGCTGCAATAAAGAAGTCGTATTCTTGGGTAAAAATTCAACTTGCACATTTTCGTGATGTAAATCTTGAGGATGGTCTTGAAATTTAAAAACTGAGTAAAAGTGAAATCGAGTAAATCGGGGGATAGGTGTAGTCTTTTAGTAAAACATTTATTGCTAAATCTTACCTGTATGTCAATATTAGTAATACCTGTAAATTTTGATGAAAAGGATCAAGTTAATCAAAAATTTTAAAAGCATCTTATGGAATGCCATTATGTGCCTCTCACGATTCTTGCAATTTTAAATACAGTAATCCTTAAATATAAACATACAGCATTAAATTATTCTGCTTTCAACAAGAAATTTAAACTTTGGTGTCGTGGTTGGCGAAAAGGTACCGTTTCTCTTATCAGAAGGTAGAGAGTTCCAATTTCCACGATGGATCTTCAGTTAACCAAAGATCCATAGTGTTCATTAAAGACGATTGGAGCATATTAAATAAGTAGTTGTCGCTGTGTCCTCTTATTTCAATAAATTTAAAAACATAATTAAACATATCGTATTCATCAATGTCAATATTGTTAATATGCTGCCCAACCTGTCTAGTGTTTAGCGTAACTGACTACGGATGGGGAAGACCTGGGTTCGAATCCCGGCTCGGTCATGGATGTACTTTCTCTTTCTCTCACTGCCTTTCTTGTCCTTTCCTCAGAGGATTTATGAATGTGGCCCACCCTATAAACAGTTTGTGGTGGTGTGGCGTGGACGATGCTACTCGTACTTGGTTCACAGGTGCCCACCAGGTAATGATAAAATGAGTTGCAGTTTCCGGCCTTGTTGTGGCTAATGGGCTAGTGTAATATACTTGCTCAAGAATGCTTGCCATTAGAAACAAAAAAAAATATTGTTAATATAAATATCATAGTTTAAACGTTCATAAAGCTACTTAATAATGATATTCTGCGAAAACTTAAAGAATATTTTGTATAAACTTCACACAGTTTTAATTTATGTTTTCAGACATTGCTCTTTCTGATGTTTTCAGAGATATACTTTCACAAAAAATTGAATGATTCTTACAATTGCTTATAAAATACAAATTGTTTCCTTCTTTATTTTATATTATTATTTTCCATGGTGATAATCTTATGTCTTACTAGAATGTTATTTATAAGAGTATTTAGGTTTAGTAAGTATTTCTTCACATCATATTTATTTCAACAATAAGAAAAAGAATGTGCTTAGAAATGGAATATTTTAAATCCTATAAATATGAAAGAAAGAAGGGATCTATTAATACACCCAGTAAAAATTAAAATATAAAATTTCCTCGAGAATAAGTGTTCAACATCATATTTTTTAAAACGAATATACGATCTTTAGTATCATTTGTTAATAAAATTATGCATGTTTCATTTATTCCCTTAATAGCAAATTATGTAATAAGGAATAACTACAAAAAAATTTGCATAATAAATTTGATTGTAATCGATTCATAACTTATATATTCCTACTTTAACTGCAGTGAAAATTTATAAGGTAGTATGATAATAGATAACATATAAATGGGTTATCTTTCTTTTATATGGTAGCTACTATAGAGAAAATATTAGAATATTACATTTATATATTCCTGATAAAAAATTTATGAGCTGCTAATGAACGGAGAAAACATAATGGCCGTAGGGGGAAAGGGTACTTCTTTGAGAAAACTATCATAACTTTCTGCATCTAATATATTAAAATTAAAGAGAGTTTCGGTTGAAACAATATATTTTCAGGATAAAACAATACACTCAAGAGAAGATATTTACAGAATTTACAAAATAAAATTTTATTTCCTTGCGAAAAAAAGGAATTTTTGTCCATATTTAAAAAAAAAAAGTTAAAAGATTCATGAACTTTAAATGCAAAAGCTCTTCTACACAATTGTTCTTAAGAATTAATAAATCCGCCCTTGAAACTGAAAATTTAAAGGGATCTGTAAAAGATTTAAATAAATGTTTAGCTAATATTTTTTTTTGAGTTTTGTACAAATTATTAAATCCTTTCTTTACTTTTACTAATTGTAAGAGGTGGCGGCTTGGTTGGTTTGGGCGTCGCTCTCGTTACCAAAAGGTTATGTGTTCGAATCCCAGCTTAGCCGAAGATCCGTTGTGTAATGGCGACTGGGGCATATAAAATCTGTCGGGTTGCAATGTCCTCTATGTTCCCATTACAAATTAATACCTCTGAGGATGGTTTGAGCCAGGCTTTGGGTCTTCACTAAATACAATCTTTAAATTGGAAGATTCAGATGGTGACACTATCTACGAGCCAAAAGTCGTACTTCCAGCTTCGTATGAGGGTGCTCTATTGAAAAACGGAAGACGCTGTCCTTCTGACTTCATACGCCTCTTGGCGGGTGGGCGGGCGGGCGTTGCCAAGTGTCATTAGAAACAACTTATATTATTATCTTTAGCATTTTCAATTTTTTCATATGTTCTTTTGCCTCCTTAGGTTTATCAGAATATTTAGACCTCGTGATTTAATAGCAAATCTAATATATATTGTAAGAAATATTTTCAAAACTTGTACAGTTGTGTTTTCTTATGAGATTTTCAAAAATTTTATATTTTTTATTTATCATATGAAAATCTATTAACAGTTAGCCAAATTATAACTCCACAATATACCAAAACCAAAGTAAAATTAATTCTTGTCTAACTTATAATGCAATCTCTAGCTTTTTATGTATGAATGAATAAATGTTTTTCCCGGAAATATATAAAAATAATTTCCTAGTCTAAATAATCTAAATTGAAATTATCTTCTCATCAATATTTTTTTTTTCAAATTCTATTTCTTTTTCATATTAGGAAGAACAAAAAGATTTTAAATTTTGATAGAATTAATAAATTAATTTTTACATTTAATTAAAGCTTACCTACATTAAAATTTTTCAATCACAAAATTGTTATTTCTTTTTTAAGAGAATTTAAAATTTATATCATATTTTAAAAATGTTGTTTTTTGCTAAGAAATATTTTAAAAGCATGCTTAAATTTTTTTTAGTCTTTAGGTTAAGAAGCATGAATTTTAAGCTCCTTCTTCTGAAAAGTAGTATTTAGGTATTTTTAAAAATTTGAAGAAAACATCTTATAACACATAAGATCTTTGGTACTTTTAGTCCAATTTTTTTGGTTTCCTTAATTGTTATTTTCTTGCAATAGAAGACAAACCTGATTAGTATTTAAAGAAGGTTTGCTGTGGCCATGGTTGGTTTGGGCGTCGTTCTCGTTACCAAAAGGTGGTGAGTTTGAATCCCGGCTTAGCCGAAGATCCGACGTGTTCACTAATGGCAATTGGGGCACGTTAAATCTGTCGGGCCGCAATGTCCTCCATGTTCCCATTACAAATTAATACCTCTGGAGTGTTGGAGCCAGGCTTTGAGTCTTCACTAGTTTCAATCTCTAAATTGGAAGAATCAGATGGTGTTGTCATCTATGAGCCAAAAGTCGTACTTCCACAATCGTATGTGGGTGCTCTATTCAAGACGCCCTCTCTCTAACTTCATTCGCCTAGTCTCTTACGGACGGGCTAGGCGCTGCCAAGTGTCATCGGAAACCACAACAACAAAAGGATACAATTTGAGAAAAAATATTTCGTAAAAACAGTTATTGGCCAATTACTACTAATTCGCGACCTTACATTACCTTGAATCTGATCAGCTACCCTTAATATTGTCCATAAATTACGTGCCTTTCGTTTTAAACATGGATTTGTTCATTAAAATATATCTCGGAGACATTGAAGCTAATATTTAATAGTTTGATTAATATTAAAATATCAGGTTCAATAATTTATACACCTGATAATAAATACTAACAATGAGCAGTTTGATGTTTCTCATGAATGGAGGGGTGGTTGAAGTGGCTTTGGGTCTTCACTGGTTTCAATCTCTGAATTGTAAGATTCAGATGGTGCTACCATCTATGAGCCAAAAGTCTTACTTCCACCTTCGTATGAGGGTGCTCTATTCCAAAACCGAAGAAGCTCCCTCTTTGACTTCATTCTCCTAGTATCTCTGACGTTGCCAAGTGTCTTCAGAAACAACAACAGTACTTAAAGTTTTAAGTAAAGATTCCGATAAACATCTAATTTCGTTATATGAATTAAACTCAAGGTTTTTTGAACCAAACTACAAAGCAATAAGCCTTCGGCAGCTATCTCGACTTTAAATACGTAAAGCATAGTTACATTAATCAATTGTGCTTGATTTAGACATTTAAGATCTATTTAACTGACTTCTCACAAGATTCTTTTTAATGATTTTTTCTAAATAAAGTGAAATAATGTTACAGCAATATATTTTAATGCATTTAAAAGAATTGAATTCATATGTAAGTTAAGCGGATTACAAGAATTTAAAATAAAAGCATTAATTTGACAACATATTTCTTCTTAAAAACCACAACATGTTTATAGAGTTGTTTCTTGTATATGTTCTAGTAAACATATGCAAATAGCGAAAAATATTTCACTTATTTTGCCTGTTTAAGCATATATATATATATATATATATATCGTATCTCGCCTGAAAATAAGTTGATAGAAAGTGAAATTTTTTTCATTTACTTCTTAGTGAAATGGAAAGAGAAAAATTGCCCAAACTCTGCATTGCAAATGGAATTAAGTTTACAGATCATGAAAGTTCAGAATATCTATTGGAAATACGACAATAATAACAAATTCTTTAGAGAGTTTTAAATTTATTCGTATCTTCTAAAGGAATTAATGAACGTAAAGTAAGAGGACATATGTTTTATTCAATTTGAGATTTGAAGAATCTAATATAAAATGTCGAAATAAATCAATTCTATTTACATATAAGAAAATAAGATTAAATCTAAAGAGAAGAATAAATTGAAAGATTAATTGAAAAGTCAATGTATAAATTTTTACAAAATTTAAGCTTTCATAAAGACAGATATGATAATCCTGTATTATTCATAATTCAAAATTTAAAATTTTAGAATTTAGAATATAATCTTTTTATAGTTGATTTTAATTTTCAGTTAATTTAAAAAATAACATAACAATTTACTTCTTGTATCCTATAGAAATTCTAAACATTTGGTGGGTGGCTTTATAGAATTAGTGATAAAGAGCATATTACATTATTTATAAGAACAAAAAGCAATGAAATTTTTTCGCTTCATATTTTCTTAACAATTTGTGAATTCATAGTTTCTCCTTTAAGCTTTATTTATAACTTCCGGAGAAAAACATTGTTAGGATCAATTTCTTACGATAGTGTTTCTCTCATCTTTGTAATACATAACTTAAAGAACTATTATGGTGACAATTTTTAAGCATTTTTAAGATTAGAAAAAATTAAGTTATACCCATTTTTTGTTTCTTCAAGTCTTTTGAAATCTATTAAATAAACTAGAATAAAATTTATGAGAAACATCAATCTGCTCATTGTTAATCAGGTGTATAAATTATCGAACCTGATATTTTAATATTAATCAAACTATAAAATATTAGCTTCAATGTCTCCAAGATATATTTTAATGAAAAATCTATGTTCAAAACGAAAGGCACGTAATCTATGAATAATAATAAGGGTAATAATAATAATTTTAATTCACCTACATACGACGTGTACTTTTATTATTTATCACAGGTGGAAGTATGACTTTTGGTTCATAGATGGCAGCACCACCTGAATCTTCCAATTTAACCAGTGCAGACATAAAGCCTGGCTCCAACCATCTCGAGAGGGTATTAATTTGTAATGGGAACATGGAGGACATTACGACTCGACATATTTTACGTGCTCCAGTCGCCCAGAGTGAACATGATTGATCTTTGGCTAAACCGGGATTCGAAATCACCACCTTTTGGTAACGAGAACGACCCCCTAACCAACCAGGCTATCACTGCCTTCCTTTTATTCTAAAACCAATTAATGGAAATAATTAGGAAATGGAAAGAATGCTTTAGTCTTATGTTTATGTCAAAAGGTTTTTTAAATTAATTCAGTGAAATAATTAATTTTTAACTTTTTTATTTAAAAGACATTGGCTATCATTTATTGCATTTTTCTTTTAACATGAAATTAATTTCAAGAATCAAATTTCCAAAATGTAACTATCTTGATAATTCGAATGCCAATCCATCATTACCAAAATTAATCGT
>JAPDSC010096635.1:7782-18650 GCA_026290005.1 Latrodectus geometricus
ATATTTTTTTTTGAATAAAAAATATAAACAAATATATTTTAAATATCAAAAATGAATTTTAAACGAAATCACCTATAAAATACATTTCATATTCAATGAATTAAAATTAGAGAATGCTATTTCAAGTGTATAACACGCACTTGGAATATTCAAGTGGTTCTAAGAAAATTAAATAATAAATGATTTTAAATAAATTGAGCAAATCTTTAAATTCAAGCTAGGTATATCATGTTCTTGTTCGCTTGAACATAAATAGGTTATAATAATCAAACGGATAAATATTGTAATTTGAAGTAACATTATCTTTTTATAGTTCTTTGCTATTTGGGTCATTTTGCCTTATTTACTTGTGTAAAAAATGGCAAAAGGCTCTTCAAAAATGATGAAGCAATGATTATTAAAAATTTTAGAAATAGTAATATTAATTTGCTATTTTGAATTTTCAAATAAATAAGTTTAAATAACATGAAATGATTTCAATATTTACATTATTTAATTGTATTATTAATTTAATGTATATTCAGTAATTCAACTTTTGTGTATGAGGCTTAAATGTTGTTGAGAAATGTAATCCAAATAGTTTCATATAACGATAAAAATTATTAAAATTAAATGTTAATTCTGTATATACATTTAATAAAGATGAAAATATGGATGTCTAAGCATAAAATTTATTGAGTTGAAAATAAAATACTTTAAAAATTTTCTAATTTCACTGTACATAACACAATGTCAACAATGGGAAAAACAAAAAACTAGTTTTCAATTACTGTTATTGGACGGTTTTCAAGGTAGTTTCCTTATTTTCAAGTAGATTCCATATATTTAGTATATTCTAGCACAACATAAAATTTATACCAACTTCAAATAAGACACATGAAGATGCTGCAATTATCAGCGCTTCTATATAGATAATGTTGAATAGGTTACTTGATTTAGATTTATTTACAAATTCATTAGTGTTTTCTGTAGGATTATAAAAGATTTATTCATTTAAGTAAGCATACTTACAAAATTCAAAACTTTTCCTAGACTTGAAAAAAAATATTTCTTCATGATAATGATTTAACTAGTTAATTTTCCTTTTGCGTTATGAAGATATTTTAATGGTTTTTCTAATTTTTACGTTAACTTTCCATCATGTTCAATGATCCATACATGAAACATGAAAAATAGGATTTACTATAAAAGTATACCGGAAAAAATCGCCTACTGACACAGATAATGGATCTTGCATTAGTAAGGCAATTTAAAGTAAGGCAATTTAATTTAAAAGGTAAACTTAAAGCAGAATGTATTTATCCAATTTAAATGTGTGATTTCAAACTAGTAAGGCGGATTCAAATGCTTACATGTTGAACAAAATACCCCATAAACTTGAAATATTACACACAAATAAAATCTGAACTACTATTGAAAGATAAAAATACTTCGAAATTATGTTCTAATTTTTAATTTTAAACATTTACTAACTTGCATTAAAATTTTAAATAATTTAAAACTATTTTTGCTGTATTCCAGAAAAATATCCTAAGTATTTAATTTGCTATATAAACAATATTCAAATAATGATAAAAAACTGAAACTAAATCTAAAAACTTACAAGACTTTAAGTAAACGTTATTTTACATGCATAAAAAAATCATTTTTCATTAAATTACAAGTAAAATAAAAACTATTTTGTTGATTAAAATTTAAAAATAGAAATAAATTAAAATTAAAATATAAGATGAATATTACTGTTCTGAATTAATCTTTTGGTGGTAAATATATTTCAAAAAATATAATTACATAAAACAAGGCAAAAATTTATCACGTTTTTCATAATTTATTAAATACTAAAATAAACGTAAATCATTGCTTCTTTGGAAATATTATTTTCAAAATACTGTATTATCTCAAAAATATCTAAACGTAAGTTAGATTTTTAAATTTGTGATTTCTTCTCTTGAAATTTAATAGAACAAGACCTTTTTAAGAGTGCAAGAAATTTTAAAAACACTAATTTTTTTTCTTTCATCTTTAACGTAATTGAAATCAAAAATATTTCGTTTTATATCATTGCTTGTTCTACTTATTTGTTGATTGACAACTTTTCATTATCAGAAAATATCAATTATAAAGGATATTTAACACTTAAAACAGAGTTATATTTTTAAATCATAAATAAAAAAAAAAAAACTAAATGCTAATTTTAAATTTGCAAATGAAAGTTTATACATTTTTAATATGCTAGCACATGCTTAAAACCTCTCAATATGTTATAAGAATGAAATTATTTGTTACCTAAGTTCTTAGTAATAATTATTGTAATTTATATATTTTTAAATATATTTATTGAGCCTATACATATTCTAATATTTTGAAATTAATTCTTATTACAATAATATTTTTCAATATGAACGGTCTTATATGAGAAACATATTTATATAAGAATTTTATAGACATAAGATATTTTTTTTTCCAATTTAGAAATAAGCATATTTTTATAGCTTTTTTAATTTAGATTATTGTTAGTACCATTAAAAAGAGTAACAAGTAAAAAGTAAATTATTAAGGATTTATAAACAGAAGTTTAACAGTAAAATACTCAATACCATACACATCCATTAAGTGTTCAATATTCTTTTAGAAGTTATTCTGAAAATAAAACTACTTAAAATAACTTTTTGTAGATGTAAAGTCTCCAATTTTTTTTTTAAAAAATACAATACAAATAATCTATTTTATTTGTATAGTACAATGATAAATTTTACTTCATGTCTTTGTTTTTTACAGAAAATTTCAAACAAACAATGGGAACTAATTTGATTATTAATTTTCCATATCCCTTATTTTCTATAAATTTTGTACTTCTTGAAGCATTTTCTTGAGGATTTGCATGTATCACTTTACTTTACAAGGGAGTTAATATTTAATCACGATACAAAGAATTCATTGTAATTTATTTATCAACAGTAATTTTTGATGGGGAAGTTTAAACATTTTACTATGGAGATTACAATAAATAAAACACACAAGATGAAAGAAAATTTGGAACCAACACAAGATATTTCTGTCATTTCAGTGCAAAAGCATAAATAATATTTGTGTATTTCTCATGAACAATTCATGTTGGCAAAGTAATGGCAGATTTTAAGAAAAAATTATGTAGATAGTTCATCCTTTTTTTTTCCTTCTTGTCGACCTGAGTACAAGCAAACAGTTGCTGAAGTACACCGTATTTAATGCGTTCGACAATATTACTAACCCCTGATATATGAATTTAACATATCATTTCCCTTCTACATAAATATTTGTGATTGAAATGAAAAAAAAATTAGTCGTTTCTTTACATTACATGTTAGAATGTTACTTGAAAATTAAGAAGCAAGTAAAAATTCTGTTATCATTCGATCTTCCTCGCATTGTTTTATGAATTTAGCCATTTTGAAAGATTTATTAAGATTTTTATTTTGTTCTTATGTAAAATATCGTTAGTAATATTTAATATCCATGTTCAAATTTTTCAAAAATATCTTTTCCAAAGCCTTTTTTAAAAAAATTAGCATTTCCTTAAATTTAATAAATTATTTGGAGTTTATTTGATGGTTTTTAAAATTTATGTGATATTTGAGGGTTAAATCTCCAAGATGTTATTTAAAATAGTTATAGAAACTGTTGATTAGACATTTTACATGAATAAATTTATTCCAAAGCAAATTTTATGTTCCTCTTTAAATGAACAAAATAGTAATTCTGATTGTCACACTATATAATTTAATCATATTATTAGCCAAAGATTTATTTAAAAATAATATTTTAGTAATATGACATCATGTTATTAAATTATCTTTCACTATGACACTTGAATAATATATTTGTAAATCTGAATATGAGCTATTTTTCTATAAATTAAACTTCAATGATGCCGTAGCGAATGGAAACATAATTAAAAGTTTTCAAAAACTTGATGTTTCAGTAAGTACTTTATATTTATAAAATTTTTGTGTGGAACTTAAAATAACAGTTTTGATGTAAGATTGTTTTGAAGATTTTACCACCCCAATAGCTTGCAGACAATGAAATATCTGAATAAATAGAACTAAATAAAATTAATGGGATAAATTTTAGTCTATAAGTTGTACACACAGCCTATAAATTATAATTTTATACCATGTTTAAGTGAAAAGCTTTGAACTAGAGCTCATAGCTCAGCTACAATAGTGGAGGGAGACAGAAGTCTAAAGAATTTTAAATTTATGCAGACCCTCTTAGAACAATGGATCTTACAAAAATATCATCTTGCAAAAATGCAGTTAAGAAAAAAAATTTTTTTTGTTTCTTTTTCAATTAGGAATCTTCTTTCAGAAAAAGCAATTACTTCAAGAATTAAGTTACTTATATTATCAAACTATTTTCTTCCCTTCAATTTCAAATTTGTAAAAATGAAAACATGTTAAAGTACAAAACCAATCACTTCCTAGTTGTTTAAATTACGTAAAGTATGTGTAAAATATATGTAAATATTGAATAAAAAACGATTTGATGATGTCATCTAAACAAGTTAATTAAATTTCTTATAGCAAATTACTTATGATGCCAATTGAATTTTGAATATTTTGTTTAAATATTTGAGTTAAATAAGAAATTGTCTATCTCATAATTTATTTCTTCATTATTCACATATTTGATATTTTTCATGATTTGCATTAAAGAAGAAATTATATTCAAAATATAATGATATAAACACCAACTAAAATCAAAAATTAATTTCATATATTTTTATTGTAATGAATCAAATTTTATTAAATTAATTAAAAATTATAAAGTTAATATTCGTGATATATATAATAATATATTAAATGTCAGTTGACAATGAAGAAACAACATTAAAATAAAACCTGATGTCGCTAAAGTTTGCAAACAAGCAGAAAAATGTTTCAAAATCGATATACAAGTAAAAGGTTTTGAAGAAAATCTGATATAATGTTGTTTTAGATAAAGCTATTTTTTTTAGATAATGGAAGGTATACAGTATTGATGACAACAGGATTTCCCTTTAGAACTCTGAATATAAGTCTTTTAAAAGCAAACATTTCAAATGACTTTGAAGACAAAGATTTTACATTAAATATAAAAGTTATAAATATTCTCACACAAATTTCAAGAACTTTTTAATTCGATGGATAAGGATGTCCATGGTACAAGAGATATTTTCTTATTTCTTTCAAATCAATTATGTGTGAAAATATTAAGTTAACTTTTAATAAGAAAATCATCAATGTTTGCTTAGTTATATTATTACTCAGAATACTCAGAAATCTTTTATAATCGACTTTGATGTGCGTACGAGAATTTAATAAAAGTTATTTATTCAAACTCTAAAATTACTTTCTTATTCATAAAAATCAAGATTCTAAATTATAATTTTCATAAATGATTGTAATATTTTAAAAAATTACTAGAATATAATTCAAAATGTATAACTATCTAAGAAATTCATAAGTTGCCTTATAACTGTTTGCATATAGTCATTTAATTAGTATAATTGAATTTTTATAAAAATTGTCTTTTAAATTTTAATAACTTTTTTTTTTCAAAAAATATTAATTACTTGTATTTAAGTACAGCAATTTTTCTTATATCTATAGGGATAGCCTAATTAACTAATTTGAACCTTGTAACAGATTACGTAAAATCTTCATAGTAATACATATCTCATTAATTATTTATTATTGGTAAGTCCTTTTCATAACAATTCTAGTTTAATTACTTCCATTAATTGTATTATAATTTACACTTGCATAACTTTCAAAATATTTTAATTTAATATGTTATGGTTTTGTATGAAATATATTTCCGTGTGAATGATTTTTAAACTTTTCGAATAGAAATAAAATTTTTGTTTGCCAATATAAAAGAATAGGACAATACAATTTCTTGCTTTTAGACAGTTGAATTACAATAAATTAAACATTTCTTGTAATATAAATTCACGAATTATTTGAATTTCACGTAAATATTATATTTCTCATTTTCTTTTTTAATTTTTTTTTTATAATTTTCTTTCCACAAGTTTTTATTTTTTTCAAAATACTTGATTTATCACTTCTATTATAATTATTTTGTCCATTTAATAACGCATTCTATGTGTAATGGTATTTCCTTCAGTAAGATATAGTCACTGGCATATTGCATGCAAACTATTTAAATTAGTAATATACATTTTATATGCACACTTAGAATAAAACAAAATATTTTGCTTTTTCAAAAACGATTATTTTTTAATTATAAAGTCATTAATTAAATTTTAATACGTATTTATAGGTGCTTTTTTTAAAATTATTTCCTTCTGTTTGCTAGTTTAAGTTAAGAAAATTTACCACAACTAACCGGCGTTGTTTGTAAAAATGCAAACTTGTAATAAAATGAATCATTCACATATATTTTTATTTAAAATTGAGATTATATTGAATTATAAAATTAGTATTTATTAATACAAATCTATTAAATAATAATTTACAAACTTGCATTGCCATATAATAGATCTAAAGATACTTATATATTTTTTCCCAACAGAAATTCACCAGATATAGTATAACGTTATTTCTTGTACCAAGAAATAAAAGTCTTCTTAGTTTCAAAACAACTATATTATTTTTTCGTAATTAATTACATTGATAAATTGCATACTCTCTTTCTATTATTACAATAAAATTGATATTATTATAACTTATTATAATACCAACAATTTTGCAATTTTCACTATTTGAAATACTATCACATTTTACATTTGCTTAAAACATTTTTAATTTTTTAAGTAAATGTACAAATGTTTTTAATTCAAACTGAAAAAGAGAATGAGTTCTTATTACTTGATATAAAATCTAATTAACTTTAAGTGAATTGGTAATAAATCTAATGCTCATTTTACACATATAAAATTTAATATAAGTAAATGTAAATAAAAAATTAATTAAAATTGTATTTCAAGGCAGAAATATGCTTTCTTAATACTATTTATAAGTATTTTTGTTTGAAATGAAAAGTTGATTTTATTTAATAGTATGTTATTAAAAATTTTATAAAAATGGCACAGATTATATATATATATTCTTACAATGTTAATATACTTGCTTATCTTTTAATTCATTTAAGTGAAAAATAGTTCATATTTTTTAAATAACAAGTTAAATAATACTAGTATTAAAATAAAAATATGCATTTAATTTCATTATTATAAGTTAGTTTTGGTCAATATTTTATAAGATATGAGCATACATTTAAGTTATGGGTAAAGAATCTGGATAAATTCCTTAAACATAATAAACATTTTAATTTCAAAAAGAAATTTGAAAGGTGGGTAAAATAATTGCAAGAATCTTATGCTTTCTTTCTAACATTTTAAGAATATTATTATCCTCGTACTCGTTTTTATGACTTTTTCAAAGAACTCTTTGTTCCTTTTACTACCACCCTACAATAGAATTTGAATGTTTCTTTTTACGGTGGTGACTTAAGACATTTTTCAGAAATTTAAAATATGTACTTGTCGCATAAATAAAATGCAAAGAAATGCGAGACTATTTTATTTTCAATCTAACGGAGGAAATTAGAGAAGTTCTACATCGTATCAGAAATTCTCTCTTCAAGAAATGAACAAAACTATTTGCATACCATTTCGAAGAATCGCACTTTTTTACATTTATGAGCTTACTTTTCCCTACTTAGGTCATCAAATACAAACACTTCATTTTTATTACAATAGAAGAAAAAAAACGTGTGATTTTTTTTTACTGCTGAACGTAAGCAACTACTTTCGTCAATTCAATTTTAAACTCTTAAGTTCATGATTTATTTGGTTTCGAAATCTGCGTATGGCAAACCTTTTTATGTGAAATTTTATCTATATTTAATAAGTTTGTAGGATTATTAATATATAGTATGATGTAATATATCAAATAATATTTTGCTATTTCAAAATAACAATCTTAGAATTTAAGAATCCTCTTTAAATCTTGGAATTAAAATATTATAATTAATTTATTTCTATTATTTTAATCGACAACTATCCATGACTTTAAAATAAACCTGTCATTGTTTAACGTAAAATGCTGAAATTTATGTTTTAAGTACATTATTTAGGATTTATGCATTGTTAGATCATATATATTCAATATAAAAAGTAAATTAAACTATAAAAGTACTCATTAGAATTTTACATGTTTATAATATTTTAAGTTTAAAAATGAATAACAAGAAAATTTCATTATGTTCTTATTATTTTTGTGGGAAAATAAATTTTAAATATGACATTCATTTGAAAATATTTTCAATTAAATTTAAAATGTAGGAGTCGTAATGCATAGTATTCATTATATACTCTCCACAGAATACTTACACCTTATTAAATCAAATGTATGAAGATAAGAAAAGATTTTCCACTCCTTACGTTTCATGAATAATTAGAAATTAAAAAGATTGAGGTTTTCTTTAAGAATGTAATTTTTTAAAATGTTATAAAATACACTTCTATATTAATTGCATCATATTAATAATTAATTTTCTATTAATGTATTAATTTTATATTAATATTTTGTTAATTAATATTAGTATTTTCAGCATATAATATTTATTTTTAAAAAATAATATTTCCTTGCCACATGTTGATGAAAAGGATATCAAGCAAAACTTTTTAACATTTTCTAAATCAGAAAATATTTTCTAAACTTTTTTATTAAGAATAAAAGTATTAAAGTAAATTATAAAATTAAACACAGAAATATGCTTACAAAAATTAATTGTGACCTCATATAATTTTTAACTATGAATATCCTACGAACTTCATTGATAAAGGAATTATACATTTATGTAAACAAATAAAGGTTTTTAAGGGCTTAAAGTTTATTTTTTTTTTAATTTCTTGAAATTAAAATTCTTAACATTAAGATCCCCCAATTAGATGTACTTTATAAGAATAAAATAAAGACAATAACGTTAAACATAAATCTAGATCCTTCTTATTTTTGAAATATTATTCAATGTTTAAAAATTGTATGATAAGTGCTTTTAATTTTAATATACATTTTACTATATTTTTCTAAAACTTAAACATTACCAAATTGTTAACATCAACAACTTCTTATTTGAAGTTTTGAAACAGATTATAATGAAATTGTACTTTTTCCACCAGAAGATTTCAATATTTAAATAATAATGAAGTTGTATTTTTATTGAAATAAAATCCATCAAATTTATGTTGATTGAAAATTAAGCCGTGACATAAAATAAGTGTTTTTATAACATGGGTTCAATAATTTATAAATTGGCTTGAAATTATCTAATTCAAGATATTAAAACAATTCTTTCTTGCCTAATTCACAACAAAAATACTATTCTCACATAAACTTGTTTCATTATCCATCACAAATCTGTCTACTGATTATGAATAGTGGTTAGTTTTTTGTTTTCTCTTCTGTTGAATAAGTATTCATATCACTCACTGTAAAGACTTACTTTGTTACTGTCATCGACTTATCAATAATCGCATTTAAATTGGTTTTCCTCGTCATCCTTTGCAATTTTATAAATAAAAATTACTAATGACACTTGATATTAATAATGAATATTAGAAAAATTAAATCAATAATATTCTTGGTTAATGCCAATGGCTTTGCTTGGATTCAGTATTTAATCGGCATTAATTTAATATATATCATTTTTCTACATCATTTGCAATTTTCTTATAGAACTTCAACTTTGAATCACTATTTTAATGAGTTTAGCTTTTATTATTTGCTTAGACACAGAAGACGTTTATTTAATAAAATTTATGTTGAAAAGGAGAATTACACCTTATTAATTTTAAAGTACTTCCTAATTTCCAATGCTTTTCTTGAATTATTTATTAAAGTTATTGAAAATATATTTCTAAGCTTAATTGCATTAAATCTCAAAGAAAGGAGTGCGCAATAAACTTGAGTAAACAAGAAATAATCAAATAAATTTTTCGAAACTCGTAAACTAAAATCAAAGTTAAAAGTCCCAGAACCTATATATTTATTTGAAAAAGGTTAAATTTCTGTAATTCATCCCTCTTTAAATTTGACTATGTTTTTACAAAATCTTCTATAATAAATATCTAAGAAATCAAAACATCATTGCTGTTAACTTTTTATGTAATTCTGGTTAGTAGGACATTTCACCTTTTCAGCGCAACAATGGTCTTAATTTATGTTACCTCTTACTGTGTGGCAACAGTGGGTGTGTCAAAGCGGACCCAAGACAGGATAGATTTTCGTAATTAGAGGCAGAATACCTCAAGATTAACCTATTAGCCCAAGAGATATCATTTTACATGGAGGTCAATGCGAACACCACATATTTAAAAGTCTCAGCCGCCATTAGTGAACACGACGAATTCTTGATTGTTTTGGGATTCGAGCATACTACCTAACGATAACAAAAAAGAATATGCCCTAATCAACTAGACCACTGCGGTTGATAATGAATCCTCTTATCACAACTATATGTATGACATCTCTGTTTTAGAATTTAGTAATTTATACGTGGATAAAAATCAACTTATATTGTATATAAACTTATCCTAATTGTCTATTATAATGTAATAATGCTCTAAACGGATACTGAGATAAAGGTAACGCAAAAATTTTAAATTCAAAATGTTTAGGGTTTTATTATTTAAAAGAAAAAATCATATGATAAATAAAAAAAAATGGTTGATTATATTCTAATGTAAAAAATGTTTGTGTAAAGATACTTTAAACTTACAATTATGGACTCATAAATGTATATATATATATATATATATATATATATATATATATATATATATATATATATATATATATATATATATATATATA
>JAPDSC010096640.1:0-12177 GCA_026290005.1 Latrodectus geometricus
TTCTATGGCCAAAGCCACAAATTAATTTTCTATTAAAAAAACCTTGCAAATTAAGTTTAAAATAATTAATGAAGTATTTTTATAAAGAAAAACAAAGTATGAATCATTTTTACAGTTTTAAACATGTTTTTATAATTTTTGACAGAGTTTCTTTTATAGTTGTTTCCTCATAATCTGAATCGCACACATTTTATTACATATAATAAAAATTTCGTACGCAAATGCAACTTAAGTCGATTTAATTTATTGTGCTTTTTTAAGAAAACAAATACGATGTTTAAAAACAAACAAGAATCAAATAAAGAATATAATGTCTAACGTAAATAATAATTTATGTTCGATATATTTCCTAATGTATAGTTTGGCTACATTTCATTAAATTGTAATTTATTTATTCAAAAATGAATTTAAATATTCAACTATTTGTTGCATGAAATTTTAATAAACATGTATCAACACGTGAGAAATAATTTCATATAATGAGTTGTACTTTACGCGCGTGTTATATACAATTACTCTTTCTAAGATATTTTTTAATATAATTGTTTGGTATATCACATATTTAGAAAAAGATTATATAGATATATCCTTCTGTTAAAAAAAATCAATTTCCAAAAAAACATATAAATAGTTTAATTATTTTTCAAAACATTTTATTGAGTTTTTACAAGAAATATTAATTTATTTTGAAGAAATTTTAAGAAAAATCTTATTTATAAGATCAAATAATAAGCAAGTTGAATGGCAAAGTGCATTGTTAAGAATCAAAATTAGAAAGATATTAGTTTTTTTTTCCAATTTCACTCTTTTGTAAATAACTTATAAATAGCGTAGCCTCTTAAGTGAGCAATGTCCTTATAAAAAAAGTGAAAGTTTTCAAAATAAAATATAAGTCGTGCTACATTCGATTACATTTTCACGCGATTCTCTACTTAAAGGAGAAATTTCCTTTAGTATTTACCCTTTAATTATTTGAAATGGTGGGTGTGTATGTGTATATCAAAGAAAAGACCCTCAAAAGAAAAAAACAACAGTTTTTTCTGCTGAAAGGAAAGGGTGATTCTTTTATAGAAAAAATTTTACTAAGCAATTTTCATAAATCTATGTAAAAACATCACTATACAACATGAAAAATATCATTTAAATGAAAATAAGAATTTTTCATGTATTTATTTTTGAAAACAATGAATCAATAATTATTTTATTTTGCTAGGAACCAACTTTCCAAAATTCAAAATTTTTAATTACATACTTTTTTTCAAAATTTTCCGTGATTGCGTAATTTAACTAAAGAAAATCAAGGAAAGAAAATTCACTTCCTTTACTTGCATTACTAGGAACTACAAAATGTTTCACCTGATCATTATAAAAGTTTAGTAGGTATTGGTCCCCTTTATAGAATAAGTGGTAATCGAAAAGAATCAAGTGTTTCTTGAAGCTTCAGCTATAGTACAAAGCAAGAGTACGAGTCTTTAAAAAATTTCACTAGTATGTATAAAAAATTACTTTAGATGTTGATTACGTAAGAATATTTTATATTAAGTGACGAACATGAGAAAAATAACGTGCAAATAATTTGTAACACAGAAAATCAAAATTGAAATATCCTTAATAAATCCAGCTTTTGCGAAATGTTTTCTTATAAAAGTTTCATTTAACTTCCCTGTTCCCGTTTTTTAATTCCATATTCTGAGTACATTAGGAAACAAAATAGTCCAAAACTCACTCAAAGCATATTAACAGGCTGAGAACAGTACTGAGAGATAAAAAGATTTTTTTTATCTATCTTTAGATGTTTCCTCCGGCTATCTTATGCTAATGATTAAATAATTTTTAAATGGATAATTTTAGTGAGGTTAGTGCAAAGTATCAAAATTTTGTAATTACGAGATAAATTCAGAGCATTATAATATCCTTCATTCTAAAAAAAGAAGGACTCACTTTGTTACTATATAATTCAATTTATTTGAGATAAATGAGTAAAAGCGACGTTTTCTAAGACCATTTGCTTTTAATTGTTGTTTACGTTAATTAAATTGATGAATTTCGATATTACTTCGATATACTTTGAAAGAAGTATATTGGCCTTTAACAAAAACTGGTTCTTCAACATATATCTTGGCATTTAAATCATTAGTGAAGAGTTTATATTCTTGATTTCATCATCGTGGAATCACATTTGTATAACACTATTTATTATTTGTTCGATGGTTAGGCAGTTTAATTTAGACAATTGATTCTTAAGAATATACTATTTGTCTTAAATGTGATTTATATCTTGTGAACTATCAAACCAAAAAATTTTTATTTCATTTTCCCACATAAATGTTTTGAACATTGTCGAATTGTAATTAATGGGTAAGTTACATAAGTTGAAATATTCAGTCAAATGTTTCTTATTAATGAAACAACCCTTATATATTATATATCTATATATTTGACTGAATTAATCATACTTTTAAGAAAAACTAAGCTTTTAGAGCCATTTGAGGGAAAAACTTCTCAAAACATCTGTTAGAAATGTTCTTAACAGCTTGTTGGATAAGGCTTGGTCGCAGAGTTTGATCTTCACTTCATTTGACTACACTTGATTAATATCCCTGCACAATTAAATTCATCTTGTCAGTGGAAATCACCTTCTATTAGTGAATAACAGTCTATACGAATAATTTTCTAAAGCTTAAGTACTAAAAACTGTATTTTCAGTTAAGTACTACAAAGGTTAAGTACAAAAAAACTGTACTTTAAGTACAGTTTTTAGCACACTTTAACGTCCTAATCTATCGAATAAGTATATTTGAAAGTCTGTATTTATCTTTCTTGATTTTATTTTGTGATTTATTGTAAAATTTTTCCAATTTTTCAACATTTTTTGGAGACGATGATTGAGAATCTTGAGATGTATTTTAAAATTAAAACACTAGATTTTCTCATGTCAACTTCTGTATCCCTCAATCATAGAAATAATTTCATTGGGAATTTATTTAGAACGCTTTCTTTTACTAACGAACGATAAGTTATTTTAGAATGCTTTCTTGTAGTAATATCCATACTTTAAAAGTCAAAAGTAACTCATGTTACACGGAACGAAAAATTATAGCCAAAAACTGCCACACTGTAAAGTTCACTATTAAAGACTGATACATTAACACAAGTCAAATGAATAAATTATTGACAATGTCAGTCCATCATACTACGTATAGATAGATATGATTGGTTTAAGGAGAAGTTTGGAACAACACTAGTGATCCTATAAATACTTAGGCAATAAAGGCCTTTCTCCCAATTAATTTGAGCAGTATAATGTGGTTCAGTTACATTGAAGATTCAAAAATGTAACTATCATCAGTAAGCAGAAATGCTTATGCATCTCACTTGATTAAAAACGCATGATTCAGTATTCTAGATGTCCACATTTATGACATACTTTCATTAGGAAATCTAACAAGGAAAGTTTAATTGAACACAAAAAAGCATAATAATATTTAAGTTTTTAAAACTAGCTCAAAGCTATCGGGATCTTGGTATCATAATTTGAAATTTTAAGGAGTTAAAAATAATTTCGATCCAAAAATGAAAAAGCAACTAATAGCTACATTAATGGTAAATTTGGTATATTGCAGCAGTATAACTGACTTATTACACCCCACAGTTTAATTTAACATGTTCTGTTGTATAATGATTGTAACTCAACATTATTGGTACATGATCGAAATACAAAATGGCGTCTGTTAATTCTCAATGTTGTTGCTCAAATGTAATTTCAAAACAGTACTTCCTAATGCTGGCAATGTTCGTTTGCCTGTTCTTACAGCATATTCTACAAACATAAAAAAGTCTTACAAAATAAGGTTAAGTAAATCAACTAAGTACATTAAATTTAAAAGGAGAATTCGTTGAATGTTTTGAAATTTATTTTGATATTAATGTTCATGTAAGAGGGATATACTAAATTTTGATTTTTTTAATCTGAATATAGAACTTCCTAGAGAAAGTAACTCAATATTTTACCCAGTATTTTCCAAATAAAACTATATATCTTGGCATCACACAAAGAATATTACATGATTCACTAACGAATTTGCCCAATGTGCATCCCTTTCACCATCATATTTTAAATTAAGTTTATCATTAATAAAGGCAACCTATATCATTACAAAATATTATTTGATATTAAAAATTAATATGAGATATAAAAATAAAAAACTATTTATATAAAAACTTCTGATTCTTACTTGATATTCTTGGTAATTCATGATGTGTACAATATATAAGTTGTAATATATTTTAATTTGCTAAGACTATTTTCAAATATAATATATTTCAAAGTAATTTTTGACTTGTGAAACTTCTTTAAATTTATAAAATAATTTTCAGTTAATGATATATTTTTCATCAACTGTTAATTAAAACAGAGTTTATTGAACATCTATGATTAAATTTGATAATCGTGGTCAGTAATTTATTAGAGATTGTTAGATTATGATTTATGATTATACGTAGATTATTTATTCGCGCTGCACATCTTTCATTTTCATGTTATCATAAATCACCGCTACATCATTCTAAGCATGAAAATAATGATTTATTTCCTACGAAAATCAATTAAAGCCAAATCATTGATAAGAACTTGCTTTACAAAATTATTAGGTGTGATATTTCCGTCACATGGCATGCATTTATTTAATATTGAAGTAAACAAAAAGCTAATCAATCAGGTTATTATAGGATTTTTTTTTAAATGGTGCAATTTTTCTTATGCATGTTCTAATAAGGGATATACTTCATTTTTAATGCATGAAACAAAGTTTTAAAAATATGTTTGTTTTAACACAAATAATTTTATATATTTATATTGGTTGGTTGGGTTTTATGGCGCAAGGTCCAAGAAAGGACATGCTGCGCCAAATACTTATATCGAAAATTAGTTTATTTGCATATTTTTAATTGCATACTTTATTTGCAATTTATTTTATGTGCATACTTTTAATGTACTTATATTTTTAAATAGTTTTAAAAAGTATAGTGAGAAAGATATGCATTATAAAAGAAAATTTTAATTTATTAATAAAATCTAAAAATATTATTCTTAAATACCCATGGAATTAAGTCTGTATACAATTCAGCTGTTTATCGTAGTTTGTTATATCATTTGCACAATATTGCATCGGCAATATTATGCAGTTGAATAATATTTAGTAATAGTATATCTAAAAAAATATTACATTTCTATGTATCTTTTAGATTACAATTTCAGAATACTACATTATCACTTATTTTTTTATAAAGTAAACGTGAGATTCCTTTAAGAGTAAAATTAAGTGAACAAAATGATCAATACACATTGTAAAATTATAAAGTTCGTAAAGTTTATAAAATATGATTCTATATATCTGGTGTCATATTACTGAATTGTTAGCAAATGATTTCTTTATATATTTAACAGAAAGCTATCATTGATAGTCATGAACAACATAAAACTATAGGCTGAAATATTTATACATATTCAGCTGTTGCAAATTTATGTGAACTAAATCATTCATATCGAAAAAGAATTTATCCCATATAAATTGTTTTCTTCTTATGAAATTGAAGGTATTCAATAAAAAATATTTCTTTATATTTGAATATTTTTCAACTTAATTAAAAAAAATGTCAGTGATGGCAGTGTTGCTACGAAAAATATGCTTTTAAACAAATTCACCTTCGTTTTTTATAAATGATGTTTACCGTATAAAAATTAATGTTTTTCACATAGCATACATCAACATTGTAACACAATGCAGTTAAAATACCGCATTTTAATATTTAATCTTATTATATGTAAGCTCCTCTTTAATTTTCAAAACGAAATTTTAAGCAAATTGAAGTTCTTAGTGAATAGTGATTTTACATTTTTAACATTATTTACAAAATTTTCAATTAAATACAACAAATTAAGGATGCAAATCTTTCCGGGTGTCACGCATTCTACTCCGTAAAAACTTTCGTGTCTGAAATGTAACATTTTATATAAATTATGAGTACTGAAAAAGAAAACTTTTGCTTTAAAAATGTCACCAAAATCTCATCTTTAATGAGCGGGTCTAGACGACTTTGTTTTATTATTCAGATTCTTAAAATGGAAAGAAGCTTATGTACAAATGCATGAATAAAAATGGCGCTTTTTGAAAATGTCAGGGAATGCCAGAACATAAATTAGGCTGAAGGCAACCTATGCAGATTCTACACGACATTTATTTACTCCAGGAACTAATGGATGCTCTACAAAATACCCCGAACAATAAAGAATTTACAAATGAGCAAAATACAGCCATGTCAGTATTAGGAAAAGTTAAGAAGCTTTTATAAATGACCCTCCTTCAAGAGTCTGGGAAACATATTTCGCAAAATTTTTATTTTTTACTTTCAAGGCTGTAGGTTTTATTAAATATTTTACTACAAAGTTAATATTTTCTAGTAGTTTTTTTTTGTACTTGAGATAAGAATAGTATTTATGAAATTTGGACAAATTATATTTTATTAATATCATACTGCTAATCTTAAATACTTTTTCATCAAAAATAGTTTTTAAGTACATAAACCCCCTTTTTTCTCTCACAGTTAAAACAATTTTACATTTAATTTCTTTAAAATAAACTAAAAGAATATGAAAATCACCTGAAAAAATAGCGATTTTTCAACTATTAGCTGAAGAAATGCACATCCAGTTGCAATGCAAATACGAATATAAAATTAAAATTCAGTTTTTAGTTTATTTTATAATTCATTTAAGAGTCTAAATTATGTTATAATTTATAAATTAGGAAAGATTATATTTCATGCGTTCAGAATTCTGTGAAATTTGAAAACAAAATTGCTAAAAACTTTTACAAAATTTGTAAAAGTTATACAAGTGGAATAAAATGTATTATAAAATTAAATTTAATTAATAAATACACATTTTAAATGCAGATTATGCAGTAACTACATATTATACAATGACTATATAGCTACTTATTTTATTAGCTTATAAAAACATAATTGAATAAAGCTTTTTTACCATGTCAAACTTTGGGTTCATTCCTTTAATGCAATAACGGTATGTAAGTTAACAATTGATAAATTTTTAAATACACATTTTAATTGTATATTTTCGTCTTGAAGTATAGATTATATAGATAATTCCAACAGATAAATTTTCCACATAATTGAAAAGTATCCTATAACATTAAAAGAGGAATTGGTGATGTCAGCAAAATTATTCATTTTAGAATAATGTAACTATTGAAACTTTTATTGATAGCATTACATTTGTTATTTTAAAATTGAATAGGATTAAGTGTGAAAATAAGGTTAATATACATGAAATGTCACACCCCGCTAATTCACGTTTGCTTAACATTATTATTTATTATTACCAGATAAAAATGATTTTATCTATTTTAGTAATAGATTAATATAGAATGATTAGTATCCCAATAAATAAGTGTTATTCATTTGAATTGTAAAATCTTATCTTTTTACTTATTTGTGATAATCTTCATAAATTTTCAATCATTCTATCTATAACCATGGTATATACTCAAAGAATTTCCAATCTATAATATATACCATAATAGAATATGTTGATAATTAATGTATATTATGGTGATAGAGCTCGTACGAATAGTAAACTATGTATTTTACAGAAATAGTTTATAGTGATAACTTAAAGTGTACGTAATGGCTTAGAAGCAACTCAGCTGAAAACTTTTGGCCTTTTTCTGCCATAATGTCAAAAACTGAAGCCGTTGTAAAGGAGAATCTGAGATTTGACATTATCCATTGTTGTACAAAGTTGGACAGATTTCATGTGCTTTCAATGAGTGTGATGATAAGCATACTTTATGTGCTAGTAATTGCTTGTGATATTTTCCCTAATTTTGATTTAAGGTAATTGTATATCATCCTATTTTAAAGGAGAATATTATCAAAGGGCACAAAATGTTAATAATTCATTCTGTTAAGCAAGTTTTAAAGTTTATTGACTGAAGAAAGTCCAACTGCTATTGACTGCAAGGTTATTCTGAACAGTAAGTTGCATCATAAAAGAACATTTCTTGTTTGATTATTCTTCATTCAGTGGACATGGAAAATAGTGATATTCCCTGAATTTAACTTTAGTAGAAATTCAAAATAATTTATTGTAATCACTATATTATATTTATGTTAATTAGAAACTATATATTATCTACAGAAAACCATTGAATGTTAAAAAAAATATGTGGATAAGTTAACAAAAAAATAAAGTGTAGGTTACTTAACAGAAATACGACAGATAACTCTAAATTTCATTTAAAAATAATATATCACATAAAAATATTCATAAAATTTGCCTAAAAATATGGAAATGGGTTTCTATTCAGTAAGAGATTGCTATGGTAAGAGAAACTAAAATAACTATACGCATTTTAAATTGAAATATTTTTAATGATTTATTGGAATAAATGGAATGCCCAGACTTTAAGCATGCCATATCACAGTAATCAAATCCTTTGAAATGATTTGATGTATTTCATCATCTAACATTGGTAAATAGTTTAAAACGCGGCAATCGTAATAATTTGTATTTTAGTCGTACTCTGTACCTAGACAGTAATTGGGTTTTACGAGTTTGGTGGAAGAAACCGGTTGTAATTCTTAGTTATTTAAAAGCAGGAAAAAAAACCCTGATTCTTGACCTGCCATATATTGAGATATCATTTCACTTGGTTGACAATGGAACCATGAACTATGTAACGTGCCTCATCTGCTTTTAGAAGATGGATATTCGGTTAAATCCGAATTCAAAATCACTATCTTCCGATAGTGAGAACAATGTTCTAAGTAACCATGTTATTGTAATACTTAATAATTAATTCTAAAACCTAATGATCCACTTTATTCGTAATCCTAAAATACTTTTAATTCTTAAATCTAGTGATGCTCCTGACTCTTAATCCTAAAATACTGATATTTCCAAATTTTAGTGATCCAATTTTGTGTGAGTTTTCTTGGCAATGGTAGGTGTTAGAGAGAAAACGTAACAAATTTAAATAAAGTGAATCTTCTATGTGAAAACAATCTTCTGATATGAATGCAATATAATTTATTTTAAAGATTTATTATAACTATGGCTATATACACTTCTTATTTTAAATTAAATTGAATTTAAATTTTGAAGTAAACAAAAAAATTAAGTTAAATTAATTTGATTGATTTAAATTGAACAAAAAGATTAACTTAAATCT
The DNA here is from genome assembly GCA_026290005.1 of Latrodectus geometricus. Taxonomy (NCBI): domain Eukaryota; kingdom Metazoa; phylum Arthropoda; class Arachnida; order Araneae; family Theridiidae; genus Latrodectus; species Latrodectus geometricus. The sequence goes on from JAPDSC010096640.1 coordinate 9,252, forward strand.
TAAGACATAGGTAAAAGAGATGTTTGTTTTAATTTAAATTTTAACTTGACCAGACTTTCTAAATGTATCTCTGTATTTATTTTAATAAAAAAAAGTCATGTTCCCGTACATTTTAATTAGTAATTTAAGACTTCCATCTGTTGACAAATAAAGACGTGGACAGTGAAAATATTACATTGAATGAACAATAAAATGATTTCAGAATTTAATCCTCAATGAAAAATGCTTTTTAAATTTATGTATACGTAATTAAAATATACGTATTTCAAAACTACATGGATTTAGTTAATTTTATATTATGATATAAACTCCAATTTTATATTTAAAATAATTATATATAATAAGTGAGTCTCTTTTGTTAACATTATGTTCAGCATGCAATATTATACACGTTAAATAAAAACTCCTAATGAGTTTTAGTTAAATTTTTCATCTAACACGTTATGGCATAACTTTTTATGTGTTTAGATTATTTTTAGTTACTCATAAACAACTGTTTTTACGAAAGAAGTATTAAGTTTGTTTCAAAATGTGACACTAAACTTCAGATTAATTGAATTTTATTTAAACATAAGTATGTTATAATATTGTTAACATTTTTTGTCAAAAAACATGCTTCTAATAAACAGGTTATATAATGTTGATTTTGTATATTATAAATTATGTGTTTAATGTTGAAATTATGAGGCAACATAACTTAGATTTTCTTTTATCTTACTTTATGCTTATTGTATCCAAATAAGGTTCAAGCAATATATGAAAAAACATTTTTTAATCAATAGAAAATCTAAAATTATTACTGCAGAAATTGCTTAGTCAACATCATCAAATCATTTATCAAAATTCATTTTAAAAAATTATTGTTGTTATTTAATAGAAGTATTAATTGTTCTGTCTAATATTCCAGTCTATCTTCTTTTATTTATAAATAAATATATATTATATTTTTTAATAAAAATTACACAGAATTTATTTATTGATAAATACAAAAATAAATATATTCTGTGCAATAATTTTGCCATATTCAAATGTTTAGGGTTTTCCACAAAAGTTTTAATTTTTAATTTTACTTCATATATTGTAATGAAGCTTATAAGGTCACTATATCAGTTAAACATTGGAATTTTTTTAACACATTTAATAAACCTTAAGGAAAATTTTCACATTTTTTTCATAATTTTATAACTTCAATTACATAATGTTGAATCTATCAAATTTGATTACAACGAATGAAATTCGGAAGTCCAAGAACAGCCATATTTATTTCTTGAAAAGTGTAAACATCACAGCATTTCCTATGCCCTTTGTAGGAATTTTAAGTAATAATACAAAATTCGAAGCTAGTGTTTATGGTATAACTACGAATGTTGTATTATTTAAAAGTACAGGTATAGAATAATAATTAATTGGACTTACTTGATATTAATTATCCACATTTTATAAATCAGCAATTACTGCGATCTGGAACAATTTTTGGAAATATAAATAATTTATATAAAATTAAATTTGCCCTGGAATTTTAGTCATAAATGTTGTCATTTTCTTAACACATTACATTTCTTAATGATTTAAAACATATACAATTTATAAGAAATTCAATAAGCTTCACTTAAACTGTTAGGTTTATCTTTATTTCTTGTAAAATATGAAAAAGATAAAAATATTTTTATAAAAGTAAAAAATTATTAGCTGATATAGTACAAAATACGCACTTAAATCTATTTAGTCTATAAAATAGTAAAAAATAAATAGTTTTCTTCTTACGTGTTAAAAACTGCAGGTTTATTACAAAAATTGCATTTGCGAAATAAAGTATTATTATTGAATTCTGTTGCAGTTATAGATATTTTTTTTAAGGATATTAAAAAATTAGCAAAATAGTACTTAGCACTTAATGCAATTTTGACATTTAAATTCATTCAAATTTTTTTTAAACCAAATAACATTTAAAGTTAAAAATAATTTAATAAAATTATAGCTTCAAAACATCACATTTTAGTGTTTTTTTACAAATATTTCCATTCAAAATAACGATGATATGAGAATCAAAAATCATTAAGAGATAAAAATGTATTTTTAAATATGTCTTTTGCATTGCTTTGAAATTATTTTTATTATTTGGATAGCTTCGAAAAATTAAAAGTTTTTTATAGATTTTAACTGGTTTTTCCTGTTTAATTTATTGTGTTACATATTATGCATAGTATTGCAAACAATTTTTCTAATAAATTATTCTAAATGGTAGTAATATCATGCATTTTGATTTTAGATTACAATTTCAAAATTATAGAAACTAGATTACTTTTCTAAGGAAATTTCTCATAAAGCACAACAAAATTTTCAATTCCTTATTTGCTATGGACAGTTAAATTATAATTGTTTAATAGTAATTTCTTATAGTACCAATTATAACAGTTAATGAAGATTCCTATTAAGTAATTATTAATGAAAATAAATATCTTTATTAAGTATAGTTAGCAATAACATATATTTGTTATCACATTTACTGTATTTTTCTCTTTTTTATTCTGACACACATTTTTTTTATTTTATTATTATTACTTTTTTTTTTAATTGCGTAAATTTAAACTACAGACTTATCAATGCGACAGTTATTTTATAACTAGCTATAGCGTTAAAAATAATTTTACTTTGTTTGAAGGCATTATTTTTATATTTGATTTCAAAACCAAATCAAACACAGCAATTTTCAAATTCTAATGAAACATGTCAAAGTGATTAAGCGACTTGTATTAATTTGGATAAGGAATGTATGTTTTAATGTAGATAATGAACTAATGTATTCTTCTTTTTAAAAAATTAAAATAGGTAAAATCACGTATGTATTAGAAGTTTCCTTAATTGTTTTAATTAACATAAGCATTACATTAAATTATATATATATATATATATATATATATATATA
>JAPDSC010096644.1:0-16716 GCA_026290005.1 Latrodectus geometricus
TATATATATATATATATATATATATATATATATATATATATATATATTAAATGTACTACACTTGATCAATTTTATTTTTAAATTTACTCCATAGACATTTACATTATTTTTATGACTTACTTTAACTGAATACGTAATACCAGACTTATGACTGAACACAAAATCAATATTTTTTATTGGTTATTCCAGCAATTTTATGGTTGCATATGCAAATAAGTGATTGAAATAATAGCTATTTTCTCCCCTCACCTTCTTGAAAGATTCTCAGAATATTTAAATAACACCCACACAACACAGAGGATCAATGTGTCTCGACAATAATCTAAGACTTCATTCCAAATCGAAATAATCATATTTCTGTCGCGGTTAGAATTCCTCTCCAACCGCGACAGAGGCCACGCGGCGAGTATTTAGAGAATTATGGAGGCATTTACCCGAGCTAATTAGGATCACGTGAGCGTAAGTTGCGATCTCTTATTTACACAATGGCGTGCCTGTCAGACAGTGTTTAGCTGATTCTTATCAGTACAGTTGATGCAACTCATATTAATTCCCATGCTTAAAATCATATTTCTCATTTTACCGATGGCAACTCCAATGCTAACATTAGGCTTAATAGTATGACTATAGAAGTTAATTCCTACATTTGTAAACTGTTGGGAATTTCGCGTTGTGATTTAGGTGAGGGAATATTAATAGTTATGTATACATTTAAAAGTATTGGCGAAATAATTCATTATTCATTTATTACTTATCATTTTGAAAACAATATGCGTATGATTTAGAAATATATAAATTAGTGTATATCAACTTAATGATTATTTTGTTATAAACAATCTTGCTAATGTTTAATTATATTATCAATTAACGCTTAAAATTAAAAACGTTACATAATTTTGTAAAAAAAAAAAAATTGAAATATTTTGCTCAAAAAATTTTATTTCTTTTAGACAAAATTTCCATACTCTCTTGGGGATTATCTAAGGCTATTGTAAGGCATTTTAATGTTTACCACGTGATTGCTTTTCAGGAGGACTTTTATAGACAGTACTCCACATTAAATTGTTGCAAAGGAGAAATTCCGGAAAAATTCCAAGCACCTGCTCACGAAAAATGTTCATACTGTATCCAGTGCCTATTGTTTAATTTTAGTTGGTATCCAACAAAAGTGTTTTTGCTTTTGTTGATAAGTCCGTTTCCCTTCCACTAACCATGGTGAATTCTTAAACAAAGCCTTTTAATTCGCGTATTGAACTGCCTTACAGCAGAGGGCCCATATAAAGCATTCTAGAATCCACCACGTAAATTGCATTAAAGGCGGACTTTCCATTGACAGTATACTAAATTCATGTGTTTCAAGGGAGACAACTTAGAAAACACCCAAGCATCCACCCTGACAGACTTGAATGCAGAAGCGCAATATAATTTCTTCACGTTGTTCAACAGTGACCGAGACCTTATTCTCTAAAGAGCATTGTCATACCACTAGGCCATGTTAATCCTGATATATTATACTTTTATCATCGAGGAATTTGACCCTGGTCTTCTTCGTACCAAGTAGGAATTCTGGATAAAATTTTCAAATTGCATAATAGACGATGTAACCACTAAAGGATTTTGTAAGGTATTTTAGCACACAATCTCGTTAATTGCCTTACGAGAGGACTTTGCATAGAGGTTCGTATTCAAATGTTCCAAAGGAGAAAACCAAGAAAAAATCCAAGTAATTATTCCGAAAGACGAACATGAAGAATGTGGAAATGCAACATCAATCACACGTTGTTTACAGTGACTGAAAGCGAACCCTAAAACTTTCTCTCTGCAGAGAGGTGTCCAATTACTAACTCAGCTCATTTTGATTAGATATTATATTGCATTAAAATATTGCAGTGTCATGTTTCGCCAATCTTGAAATGTGTAAAGAGCTGCCATATTAATTGCGTCTATTATATTAATTAGAAATTAATTTGATATACTTCAGAAAATAATTGTGCCATTCAGAAAAAATGTGCGTATAACATTAACACAATATGGAAATCTTTATAATTCTTTTTCTTGAACTCATATGTGTCAGAAAATAAAGTAAATCATAAATGCTTTGGAAATTCCATATACAGCAAATTAGCCGTTTACCAAGTTCTGTTTAAGTTAATCTCTTGATTTATCGAAGATTATTTTGATGTATGAGACTATCAAGATGTGGATAATGACAATAAAATAATAAGGAAAACAGGTCATTCTGATTACTTAAAATACTAAATCATCTCTTATTATTACAGGTCATTTTAAGCAGGTTGATTACATAATATTAGTAGTATTGCATAGTTTTTCTTTCTATAGAGTCAGAAAGTTTGAATCATTGAAAGTGGAAAAAAGTGAAATCCCATTTTAGTTAATTTTAGGAGTCTGTACCTGGGGAGAGCGGAAGTGTCCATCACATGTTTTGATAAAATATATTCCATGTTCTCTTTGCACAAATGCACAGTGACTAAGTTATTTGTTGAAATTCGATATACATCCATAAAAACTAATAACTCTTTACTTATTTTAAATATGACATAAAAAAAATAGCAGAAAAGATTTTCTTAATGACAAGCTAGCATTATTTAATTCCTTTTGAATGAAAAATTAATAGATTTAATTTATTAAAAAATAAATCATAACAATATCAATAAAACACATTAAAATTTAATTGAAATAATTTTGTTTTGAAGAATCTTATGAATTGCTATTGGCCAACAAATGTTCATTTTAGTAGCTATGTTAAAACGCTTACATCAATGATAAAAGCACTTTACTATTTTAATTTTTTGCCAAAAATTACAATTTGGCTCTTTATTTTATTTCTTGCCTTAAGCCAAAGTATAAACTACAAATTTTGATTTTCCTTGGGGTTTTAAATCAAGATCTTCATTTTTAACTTATTCATTGATAAGTTTGATATTTTAAGCTCGCAATTGAGCTCTGGATGAGGTTTTTCGCTTATCTTTTAGCTGTATTTCCCAAACAATTGGGAAGTTTTCCAGAATAGCATGGAAGAATCGAAAGGATTTCTTCTCGTCTTTCTAAAAAGTATGTTTTCTTTATCACGAAGGATGGCACGATAAATAAAAAATCTATATATATAACTTCATGATCTTTTAATCTCCTAAAAATTCAACGGACCTCTTATCCTTTGAAGTAAATCACTTTTTAAAATTTCATGATAAAAACAACTAAACTTTGCAGGATTTTATTGCCTTTATACTCTGACGTTGGATAAAAAAATAAACGAAATATTCTCCAAACTTCTGTATTGTAATTGATTGAAGTAAATATTGTTTTTTTTTTTTAAAAAAAATATGCAGTAATGTTTCTTGATTGACAATAAAAAAAGAATGTATTAAAATGGTAAGGAAATCATTAAGACTATTGAAAAAGAAAAATGTATCGAAAAAGATTTTCCGTTATTTTGATAAAATTGCTTACAACTTATTTATTCACAAAATTAATTTTATTTCAAAGAATTAATCGAAGTCAGATATTTTTAGGAATTTATTTTGAATATTCCAGTAAATATTATCTGTTCTAAATTTATATAAAAATATTGGCTTCGGTGTAGAATAAGGTAATTTTTGGTTCGTCAAAATATTTGATGGTAAAATTTAATTTCTGGTAACCCTATTATTTTTAGTATATTAACAAACGTAATTTTAGGGTTACCTTTATGTTATTAATATGTTGGAAATTACCTCAGCATCAAATGCATTGCAAGGTGTACCAATAAGTAATCTTTTAAGAAAATAATTATTGCTTATACAATTATTAAGAAAATTAATAAATAAGCATTTTTTCACAAAAAGTACATATTTATAAAAATTAATAAAATAACTTTAATATTTCTTATTAAGAATAAAATTCAGAAAAATAATACTTATATTTGTTTATTTTATTACATGCATGGTTCAACTGATTGATCCCATTAAAATCCACCTATCACTCTAAATTTTGAACCACGCTTAAATGACAAGGCTGAGAATCGAGTTAATATTTTCTTTTTTTCAACTTTTATGACATCAAAATAAAATTTATGAAAGTTTAACTGGCATATTTCCTTTCTCATGACTGTCCGGTGTCTAGTATCAAATTTACTAATTTCGTAGCACAAAATGATTTTTACAACCAGGTAATAATCTCTAGCTTTTTCATGTGCATAGAAACAGCGTATTCTTTATAGTGACTGGAGCTTTGGTTAGTACTTTTAGGTTGGTTTTCCTGAGGTTAGTGATTCTAAAATTCCTTGTAGCGGCACACGAAAAAGGTTAGACTATACTTTAGGGTGCCCAAAACCCTATAGTTTTCTAATTGCAAGAGAGCAACTGATTGTTCTGTGCAAAAAAAAAATTACCAATAAAATCGATAGCCAAACAAAAATCACCATGTTTGCCAGGGGGGCATCCTAAAATATAGTTTTACCACGGAAAAAAAGATAAATTTAGAAGTTGTTTACTTATACCTATATTGCACTGTATAAAAGTTTATGGTAATAATTTTTAATGTGAAATAACATAACATAATTATGTACTACAAAAACAACAGTTCGTTTTTTGAAGGATTATTTGCAATGTAATAATAAGGATAATTTTAATAAGAAATTTGAGCTAGATATTTTTGATAATTTAATTCATATTCGGTCAGGAAAGTGACAATGCTATTCTCATATCGTCTTCTACATTGAACAGTCTTGACCTTTTTTTTTCGGTTTTATGTTGTGTTTAAACTGAAAATCTAATAATAAGATGTAGAAAATTGTAGTTACAGATATTTAAGAATATATGAAATTTCTTCAGGTGGGGCGAATATTTCATTTAAGGAAAGGTCATAATTATTGAAGATATAAATCAGTTTTTAGCTGCAGAAAATATGGTGGTTGTAAATACAAGTTTCCTTTAACTTTTTCACTGATTTAAATACACTTTACTAGTAATAAAATGGCATTATAATTTTTACTGCATACATTTCTAAAAGTTAGCTGATCACTTTATTGAATTAGGTGGTACACAAAAGTGGCGCGCGCGGCACAGTGTTTGAGAATTTCTCACTATCATAGATATTGATGTAAGATTTATAAAACTGCATGCTTTTTATTTTCTAAAAGTCTCAAATTTCCAGGATTTATTCTAGATTTACTATATCAATATAATTCACAATAAGCAGTTAAATTGATATTGTGTATTATTAACACAAAATTTACTTATATACAAACGGCAAAAATATATTCCGTTTCATTTTTTATTTGTTTAATTATTATAAGTGATATAATAAATGTGAGTAGCGTAAGATCGAATTCAACAAATGATTTTCAAAAGATTCATATAAACGTAAATGGAATTCCTAACTATTCTATGTCTAGAAACTTACTGTAATGGAACCTGAAGATTTAAGGATCCAAAGGAATGACAGCTAATTACTACCCGCGCTATCACCTTGTCATTTCCTTAATTACCTTTGGTCGAATAGCGCTAACACAATTGACCATCGCTATTAATATATCACGCATTAAAATGAGCTGCTTAAAATGCTCAGCTTTGAAAATATTTATTTCACTTATGAAAAATACATAAATTTTATTTGATGCATTATATTCATTAAATATTTTATTAAATTATAATATTGTCATTTAGAATTTGTGTAAATTGATGTATTATATTTTAATTAATATCAATAATTAATATCTAAATTAATCATTATTAATATGACTTATTACCAACATTTTATTATTAATAATTAATATAAATAACTAATATCTTGATTAATGTCAATATATTAATGTATTTGTGAAAAAAATGCATTCCAATCTATAATAATACAAATTAATGAAATTTTAACGCCATTAAAGTAAACTAATTTTTTGAGTTTTTAGCTAAAGTTTTTGAGTTTTTTAGTTTTAAGTGAGTAAAAGGATTCTATGGAAAAATTCGAATAGAAATTTTGTAAAAGTAGTAAATATATGGATTCGCATGATGTTTGTCGTAAATAAAGTAAGGACCTTAGTAGGGAAGTCAAGAAAAAGAAATAAACTAAGTACTTTTATTATTTAAATTATTAATTTTCAAATTATAAAACACTTAAGATTTTTGTATTTGCGGCTTTGGAATAAGCGTCATAGAAAAAGAAAAATAACTAATATTCAAAATTGAGTGCAGAAACAATATTGTCATTTAGTATTAAAAACCGGTTGTTAACCCCTACTTGAGAGCTTTAAAAAAATTTTAATATGTGTGTGCCACTGCTCGATTAAATAAGGACTAAAATATTGCAAATAATTTCGATGATATTCATATTATTGATAAAGCTATAACGCATGAGTAAGTCGGTCAATCACAAAAATTATGGAAGCTGACAAGTCGATCAGTTTCAATCATTTCTGTGATTTTATAGACATTTTCGACGAAATGCCTTACTTGTGAGAGGAGCTTTTTTAACATCAAAAATACCTTACCGGCATTGACGAAACCAAAATTGCACGTAATTGACAGGTAACAACATCGAGATTATAAAAGTCATTCACAATTTCAGCCTTCTGACTTACATTTTTGCCTTTATCAAAGGAAAACTGTAAAATCTGCCGAATTTTCTCTTTTTTGACTTCCATTTTTAACGGCTTGTAACTCACAACTGGATGCAACAACTAAAACAGTGAAGTACTTTTATTGTGAACTGTCATCTTTCCAACGAGAATAAATTTGAAATTGTTTGATTGGTGGTTTGAAAGATATCTTCATTACAGTTGTCTACAGAAAAAATAATGGATTTCTTCTTCCTAAACCTAATATATTGCTTAAGATATTTGTAAATGTTTTCATTACTGTCTTGAAATTGCTGTAAAAAAAGAAGAGGGTTTTTCACATAATATTTTTCTAAAACTTACACACAACTTTTAATTTGCTTTAATGCAATACATTCATGAAATTGCAAACACTTCAAAAGTACGGATTCTATGATAAAGTTCAAAGAACAATCTACGAAAAGCACAATATTGTTGATTATATTCCTTGTAAAATAAGTTTTAAAAATGTTTTTGTTCAAGAATTGCTTTTTCCGTGGAATTTAACTATCGAGGGAATAGCAAATATTTGAAAAGCAATCACAATCAAAAATATTTTCATTTGATTCATATTTTTATTCGGAAAAAAATTCTTTTTGCTCAAATTTCATTTATTTTATGTAGCATGTTTCCATCCTTTTCTTTCTTAGAAGTTCAGAATTCAACTTTAAGTTTATTTTAATCAGAATTTTTTTTTTATTTTACAAATTCAAAACAATACTATAGTTAGTATCTTTTAGAATTATTGGAAAAGGAGACTATATTTTCCTTATATTACAAATATGTATATGCAACAAAAATGTTTTATCGAACTTCTAGTGGCATAAGAATTTATTTGCATCTTGTGGCAACTAAGACTGCCAATCGAACTTCAGAGGGCATGACGTGAGGTACCTGAAGTGTTTTGTCTCTATACTAAATATTAATTGTTATGTTCTGTATTTGCATATATTTGTTTAACTGTTTTTTTATATTTTCTATTCTTGAGGATTCTTTTATGGACAATTTTCAGTGTTAGCTGGTTACTTTAATATCAAGAATAGATTCATAGATAAGCATTTTATAGGAACATATATATATATGAAATAATAGGGTTATAATTCAAATGAATTCTTTTTCATGAAGCACTCTAGAAAGAAGTTAAGATTTCGAGTCACAAATTCCGATTTTATAGAGATTCAAATTAGATGATACGTTCAGTTGGTATTAACTATCGGTAATTAAAATTGCTTTATTGATTTAAGAAGAACTTCATGTTACCATTGAGAATTCTTTTTTGAGTTATGTTCCAAATTTTATTTTGAGCAGATTAAGAAGTAATAAGTAAAACTGTTAATCACAGAGCTTTTTATGTAATAATAACTGACCTAAAATTCTCTATGAATCTTATTTTAGCTTTAGAGTATTTTGAAAATAGCCTGTTCTGATAATTGATCAAATTTATTTAAACACCGTATAGCGCATTTGAAAAATCCAAAGTCATTATAAAGTGTTTGAAGATCCACCAGGTGTCGCTTTCCGAGAAGACTATTAACTTTACACAGTCTTGCTCAAGTGTTAAAGAAAATTTAGGAATATCTCAAGTACTTACTCCTGACCTTATAGTAGAAGATAGTTATCCGATCAAAAGATCCGGACTATAATTGAACAGATAGGAAGATAAATTTCGTGCTTTTGCTTTCCAAAATAATTATTTACTTCACATAGCTAATGATCCTACTCATGATTGAGAAGCAAAGAAAATACACATATATCTCATTGATAGGCTTATGATAGGCTGCGTTTTTTGAGTGAAAGATCCGGAATTCGATCTCAAATACAAATGAACTACGGAAGATTAATTTTGTGCTTTTTGCATGACATACTTTTTTGCAGCCATTTCCATGTACAAGATGGGTATTGGAAGCTTTCTGGGCTCTTTCTTGTGACAATAAAAATACCTCTACGTTTAAAAAGTGTCCTCTTGGAAGGCAGTTTGTGGATATAAATATGTCTTATAGCAGCTTTTAACCATTAAACATTCCTTCCACCGACAATTTACTTACTATAAAGCCTCACCATGACCTAGTTGTAGATAAATGCTCTTCAGAGCTGAAGATCTGATGTTCTATCCTAATACTATTGAAAATGAGAGATGGATGCTATTGTTTTGTTTTCTGCATCACATTTGTCAACGTGAATGCTCCGATATTACAGGCGTTTCCTCCAATCCAAGAAATATATATAGCCGACTACCTGTTAAAATATGTCTTAAAGTAAGACAATTTAGGCTGTTGGTATTAAAATACCTCACAAGATCCTTTGGCAACTAAATTGTACATTAAATTTTATCAAAACATTTTCTGTGGAGTTATCATGATCAAGAAGTAGAACAAAGCTCTTTTAAATGAAATGTTCCCGGCAAAATCAGTTCCATCAAATGCTGAAAATTGACAAATGGATGTTGTTTAAAGATTTCATACTGACATGATTGAAGGCCATCTACATTCAATCTCACTAGTATGAGTTCTTTGAATTTTCGGGATTTCTTCCTTTATGCCATGTAAATATGGCCCATTCTCTGTGAAAAGACCTTTTGAAAGATTGATGGTATAAGGTAGATATTAGAAAAAAAGCAGTGCAACAGCCTTCTGGCGTTAAGCTGTACATATCGTGTGGTTAAAAACAGGGATGTTCATTAAAGTAACGATAATTGACTTGTGGAACCCTAAGACATTTTTAGGAAAGACCTAAGACATTTTTAGTTTTGAGATTTTTATATAAATATTACTAATAAGCTAGAGTAAATATTGAAAATATTTGTTGTGGTGGGGCTCAACTAAAATCTGTAGTATCTAAGTCATAGGTTGCAGCAGAATTTTCGCAAGTATTTATTTCAACATCAAGTTGATGCAGTGTCTTTCACAAATGCATATTTTAAGTCTTTCATTTTATTTTTGAATCTAATAGATGAAATGAAATGCCATAGTTACAAAATAGTTGCAAATCTTTTTATATATTTCTATAACTCTACCTGTTAGAGCACATATACTAACAGGTAGAGCTACAGAAAGATATAAAAAGAAGAAACTATGAATCGACTAAACTAAAGGCATACATACATTGTGGTGAAGACAAATCCCGGGCTGTATCGTAGGGATAGTTAGTTTGGAGTACTCGTCTATCACCAAACCCCTTGTCATTTTGAACCATTGTCAGGTGAGGAGGCCACATCGGAGCTAGCAGTTACCACACTAGCAGAAGCACTTTAAAAGTCATTGATTACCATTTATATGTCCCCATGCCACAGAGTCGCCGCAACCGGAGAGGAAGAATGTGGTCATCATACCAAGCAGTGCCTTTGGCAAATTATGCTTTACTTTACTAACCTTAACGGGGAGCGGCGTGAAGCTACTGAGACACTGGGGCTCATATATTTAAAGAAGCACATAGTTTTCTATTTAAAGTTTGTTATTTACAATCCAGTGTAGTAATTATTTTGAACTATTAATGAATTATATGAACGTAATTATTCTGAAATATTAATACAGTGTCCAGAAATGGACACTTTGTGCAAACCCAACTTCTTGTTCAAATAATATGGAAATATTTTCTTAAAAAAGGTTTATTTACATTTCTGTTGTTAAAATGTCAAAAAATAATAATAATAATAATTTGATCTTTTAATAAAAGCTGCAATTTTCTTTTAGAATCTCGTGTTTGAATTTACGAGATTTTTCAAAAAGTATATCTTTTAAATAGAGATGAATTACGATAGAAATAAATTCAAAAGAGTTTGTGGTTTTCGTATTTAGTTGTATTGAAAATTTCACTACTCGATGTACTACTAAGCCTTAAGAACATAGACTACGTCCTGCAAATATGTCCAGCCATAGTCAAAACATTCACCCCTATAGATGTGTATGCAAAAAAAAAGACACTTTAAATTTATCTTGCAATGGTTATTAATGGCAGGGATTGAACAAGAAATATTTTTTTTTAAAGTTTGTCCGATGAGTCGGTAATCACTAGCTTTGTATAAACTTATCAATACTTACCATTGCTTTAAATTGCTAATTAAATTGATTAATTTGTAATTACAGAAAATCTGCAATTTCAAGTAATGATTGTAAAATTAATTTATTGATTATGTTACAAATTGAGTTATATCGCAAACTATAATTGAATATTGTAAATAAATCATTTAAAATGAAATCTATTTCCTTAACTTATTTTTAACAGAGAGAGAAGACCATTATCTTCCTATCTCTAATTCAATTTTGTTTCAATGCATGCATATTACAAAACTGCTTATTATTATCAAATGTTAAATTAAAAATGTATTAAATTAAAAATTCATTTTTAAATGACAATTATTATCAAAAATCGATCCTCAAGAACTATTAAAACAAGATAAAAATATTATAAAAAATATTCATTAGAATCCAAAACAACTTTTAAAAATAGTCAAAAAAAAACTCTTTTAAGAATTAAAAAATTAATATTAACAAGAAGAATCATTTATAAAAACAAACGAAAAGAATTAAAGTAATAAAAGATAAAGTAAAGACGATAGTTAAAACCAATAAAATTGCAAAGAAAATAATGAAAAACGATAGAAATAAAACTTGTATGTATATTACGTATACATCAGTTACTGGTGTGTATTTAATAATCTGAGTAATGAAATTATATTTTGCAACTTATAACTGAAAATTTAAAGTAAATTACAAAACTTATTTTATTTAAAATAAGAGAGAGAGATGAGAAAACTATACTTCAAATAAAAAGATCTGTTGCATATTTTTTCTGTTAAAATCTTAAATGGAATTTGAGTTTTGGATCCAAAATATGGTAATCATGAAAGGATGAATATTTAGATTAAACTTTTTGAATATTAGAGCTGTTTTGAATATCGAATTATTTTTAATGTTTTCGCAGAATTGAAAATATTCAAGATTTTGAAGGTTGCATATGTAAATAAGGATTTTTGTTGTTTCTGTGTTCTTTTCTTTAAAAAATTATTAAAAGAATTGATTTTATAAGCCAAATACATAAGCTGGTTAAAATGATTATATAAGAAGCCTGTGCTTTAACATTTTACATGTAGAATACTTTAATAATAATCTTAAGAATGTGGGTACAAAATTCCTCATAGAATCAATTCTTTTTGTTTTATTAGAATGTTAGCGTTTTAAATACAAACATTTTGCTTTAAGAAAGGTATGTACTTTCTTACATAAAGTTAAAGAAATGGATACTTTTCAAAATAACTTCGTGGGGATATAAATTTATAAATCTGAAATAGTGTGAAATAAAGTGGCAATTAAGAAAATGGAATATTATTTTTCTAAATTCTGAGCAAACGTTAAGTTGATATTGAAATCATGCAGCTTGTTGCTTAACAGATTAGAGTAATGACAAGACATTAAGTACAAATATTGCATTCCGTAAGTGATAGTGAGACACATTTATATGTTTGAAGGAGGGAATTTTGAAAACTCTTAAAACTCCATCTATAAACATGAATATACAGAAAACAAAACTCATTACAAAATCGTTTTATTGTGGGTGTGTTCGAAACTAGGATCTTCCATAGAGAAAAATTTTTTATCACTGTGACATGATGTCTCTTGATAAAAATTAGTTTTCATCTTACATTGATTCTTCCGATGCTATATATTATAAATATATCTTTAACATAATATAATACACAACCTAAGGTCCACCGGCATGTGTTAGACATTTTATTATCCACAACGTATATTGTCTCTAACTAGGATTTTTAACAGAGGTTAAACAAAAGTAACGGTGTTTTAAGGAAAGAAATCTGTAAAAATCCAACATCACAATAAACTTACATGTAATAATGGACAAAGGACCAAGGAGGAACCAACTTGAGGTAATCAATACTATACTTATGCTCAACTAACTATAAAAACACCATTTTTAGCGGTTGATGATTATCTCTGGCTGACATCAATGTATTCTTTGGATAATATATTAGTTTGGGGAAAAGCAATCAGTTATTTTTACGTGAAATTCAAGGCTCTATTTACATGTTTTTGGTTAGCTTTGTGCAAATGATTTCAAACTGTTATGTGGCTGATCTTTAGCTTTTGGACAGCTAACATGTTGGTCAACTTCGGATATTTTTGTGATTTTATCATTATTTTCGACAATAGGTCTACCTGTGTGAGGTGTATCGTTGATATCAAATGAACCTGAAGGAAATTAATAAAACCAAAATGACATGTAATCTGCCGTTACACTATCGGGATCATAAACCTCATTTCCGATTTTCAACTGTAGGCTTTGTATTTTCATCTTTATCAAAGAGAAACTGTGAATATAGTGCATTGTCTCTTTATTGATTTAAATTTTTAATACCCTGTACCTTATAACTGAAAGAACGAAATAAAGAATAGCAGAATATTTTTACGGCGAAATGTGATATTTTCAATGAGCATAAATCTGAAACTCTTTGATCGGTACTGATCGATATCGAACACTACAGAGTCATCGAATGAAAATATAATGGATTTTTTTTTCATAATTTAATATATCTCTCATTGTTCAATAGCAGCTGATATCGAACTGGGAACTTTTCACTATGAACAGCCCTTTCAGAATAATTGGCCTCATAAATCCCACTCCTTGAGATAAATTGATACCACAGAAGAAGACATTTCTCTATTGTTTAGTTTGCCGTAACAGATACTTTTTTTGCACATGGAAACTATTTAAACTGATTCTAGTGATTTACAGTACTTATTTAAACATTACAAATATTAACTCATAAGGTAGGACTTGAACCTAGGAGCTACTGAAATGAAAGACTGACAGAATAATCACTCAAATAGTATTTCAATCGTTCTGCTAGAAAATCAACTTAATTTTTCCACATTTAAGCGACAGGAAAAATAAAGTATTTTTTACTAATTGTAGGACATCATAAAATTTGCTCAGGATATTGAAACAACATTTTAAATATTTCTTAGAACCAGAGGAACTGACCATTCATGTGGCATTCAAATTTTCAAATGGTCTTAACATATTATCTAGAAGCATGACAAGCATGACAAGCGTAGTCTGCATTTTCGTTCTTTTCTAATGATAGTTGATAAAATTCTTAAAGGATTGCATTGGTTTAAGAAGATCAAAACGGAGTTAATTTAGTCAGACATACAGTATTAGGCATATTTTCATGGATAGCTAATCACGTGAACCATACTTCAAACACATACATACAGAAAGACATATACTTCAATACTTCCTTTCTTGTAAAGAAATCTGCTCTTCAATTTATCAGTTTAGTTTATTTTGTCACTTAATAATCTTTTTCTGAAAAGTAGAGCTAAATTAATTGGGGCATATGATTCAAAGCTAATCTTGAAGTACTGCAGGTACGTCTTAACGTAGTCAAATTTATAAGATGTTAAACTGAAAGCGAGGATGTAGACTATTTAAAGTCTGTAGAGGCCATATGCATAATTATATAAATGGCCCATTAATTTTGAGTATTAAATGGTAAACTTACATGGTTAGTAAACTTGTAACTTAAATTGTTGTTTTAGTAGCTTAACTTCTTTGAAAAGTAATTTAATTCTTGTGTATTCTTGTAGAAGTAATGCCAGTAGTAATTTGAAATTCAAAATAAATTCTTCAT
Source organism: Latrodectus geometricus (assembly GCA_026290005.1). NCBI lineage: Eukaryota > Metazoa > Arthropoda > Arachnida > Araneae > Theridiidae > Latrodectus > Latrodectus geometricus. The sequence goes on from JAPDSC010096644.1 coordinate 14,235, forward strand.
AGATCTTCCTTATTGCAAAGTTTTAAGGCTTAAAATTTATCATAAGTTTTAGGATTAGGTAAGAGTCTAAACTTCATTACATTTTTTCTTATGACATTATAAAATTCTTCTTCGTTAATATATTGTTGAGTTGATAGTTGAATAGTAATGAAATTCTATTTCAATTCAACATAGGTTCCCCTTTAGAGCCTAGCTGTTTTACTTTCATCACTGAGTGCTTACAGTTGAGAATAGAATAGCAAAGCGTAACCAGAAAGTAATAAATCAATCAATCACCTAGTATATATAATTTAATATTTCCTTCGATATAGTGTATAACAATATCGAAAAAAAATTGTAAATTTGTAAGCAATGCAATTACGCTTGTCTTTTTAATAATATGCAATTGATCTGACAGCGTGTAAATATTTGCGATTTGATTTTAACAACTCATTCCTAGTGTGACTCTTACACTTATTAATTTATATGTTAGAAAATTAGTTTGTATCAAAAATAATTTGAATGAATTAAATTTCATTTAAATAATGTAAACTGTGTGATTTGTAAAGGAATCCCTTTATCCTTAGGTAACGGCGTCCCTGTATTTTTGAATAAATATGCATTTATTCTATACAATAGTATACTATTCCTCTGAAGTTTATCATAAAGATTTATAAATTATATAGATTATCACTTATAAATAGTTGTTACAAATTAATAGCGATTCGTTTCAAATAAACAAACCTGAGAAATTTTAAAATGATATTAATGTTTTTATATTTAAATTCTATTCCTCTACTCAAAATTAGCTATTAGGGATAAATCATAATTACGATACGAAATTATCATAAGTTTTTTTTTTTTTACTTTTATTAAGAAGACATGATTTCGTTGAAATAAATACAAAAACCAATGACCCGCAAAACAAAATTAATAGGAAGTACATGCAAATTATGGCTGATTCTTCCAAGCGTATGTTATAAAATTTACATGATAAATATTACCTAATAAAAAAGACTCGAAAGTTTTGTCCAAGAACCATGACAAACAATAAAGACTTTCAGTAATTTTTTTTTCTTTTGGAAGGAATATTTTTCTTGTGAACGTGGAGAAAGAAGTAGTGAAGCGAGAGAGAGAGAAGGGATGTTTTCCCCTAAAAGAGATTTTTTTATAGTCTCATTAGGGAAAAAAGTGCTTTGTCCCAGTCAGTATTTAATGCTTTCTAATGAATAGGAAAATATATAAGACAAAAGATATAAGTCTTATTAAAAGGATTCAAACTTAAATCTTAATTTATATACAGAATCACTTTCGCAGTATTCTTTTTATAAAAAACACTTCTAAATATAGTTATCAGATATTTCTTAGAACTACAAATTTGCTTATCAAACATAGTTCTTTGAACTAAATATGAGAATAATTTTATGAAGTTACTGCAGTAGCATAATTTTCAAATTTTTAATAAAGATAAATATTTATATAAAATAATCACAATTGTATGGGATTATCAACATATTATTTGCTCCGGTATAAAATGTATTAATCTCTGTTTTACAATGAATTTTTCTTTCACGAAATTAAAATTAAAATAAAATGTAATTTCTTCAGGTACTGAAAATATTTCATTCAGTTATAGTATTCGTCCAGAGTTTATTATTTTATCTAATAATTAGCTTCTCTTTAAATACTGTCTTAAAATTTGCATTTTCAGTGGTGTAAAAACATCATTTTTTTAATTGGTCAAAAAAATTAAAAATTTTTCAATAAATAAGGTTTTAGTTTATTCAAATAGTTAAATAGTTTATAATAGATTGCTTGTAGATATTAAGAATTAAATATTGAAATAAAAGCAATCTTACAATAATAAACATATATTTAAATACTTAAACAAATGCCTGAAAGCTTTTACACTAAATTTTAACTTCTTTTGCAATTAATTTAATATTATAAAATATTTGTTTTACACATACCTAACATTAAAGCTATTTATGGGCCTTCAAACACTTATTGACTAACGACTTCTTTGGTGTTCTGACTAACTTGTTGTCACGGTAGATAGTTAAATAGTAGAAAACACATTCATTTTACATTGACACACAAACATTAATTTCTACATTATTCTACATTTTTTAAGATTTATGTTTTACATTCATTGGGAAAGAGACTTCCGTTACCCTTGGAAATCAAAACAAAAACTTTTTTCTCTCTCCGATATGAATCTTCCCTCCTGTAACCGTATCTCTACATCGAGATGATAATGAAATCAAAAGTTGTAGCTCTAACTAATTGTCTGACTATCACAGTCCTCATACTAAGAAAGTATGATACCATTATTTAAATGTTCTAAAATCATTGGTTGATTTATAGTCATACAAAACAGTTAAGGGAACCCAGCACTTTTATTCTATAGAGATGGTCTTGCAAGTAGTCACGTCCAATCAATCTATTTAGAGCTACTGCAGTCTTTCTTGAAAAACTGAGATCAGTTCTCTCCTCCACCAGA
>JAPDSC010096648.1:22908-34307 GCA_026290005.1 Latrodectus geometricus
ATATATATATATATATATATATATATATATATATATATATCTGTGTGTGTATGTATATATGTATGTATATGTATATTCATTTAGGTATGTATATCAATAGATGTATTTAATTTAAATTTAGTACATTTATAGCTTAAATTTTATGAATACAATAAAATACAGAAATGGATAATAAAATTTGATTTTAGAGCTGGTTATTATACTGAAAATTTTAAGCCTTTCATAATTTTATGCTTGTAACCTATAACACTCTCTTGCATTATTACTTTTCACAGACCTTATCTTTAAATACTGAAATTTCAGTCATGAATGAAATATTAAATTAACTGTGATTCTCATAATGAGCAGAATATGATAATTAAGTACAAAATTAAATTTAAAGAATATGGAGATGTAATTAGCCTCATTTAAATTGAGCATCACAAAACCATCAAAACTGCCAAGTCTATTTGGGAACTTATTTATGATAAACGTTATTCAATTTCATTGAAGAAATTTCACAAAAGTATTTTAAATAATTTTTATAATACTTGGACTATTAACTACTTTTTGATTTTGATGATTGAAATAGTATTTTATTAATCATTTAGACACTGAACTAATAAATTCAGCTTTTTCCAAAATATTTTAAAATTAATAAAAATTTATATATCAACAAAGCCAAAGCTACGATTTTGAATACATAAATGCTTTCGCTTCAAAATACTCTTAAGGAATTCGTATTCCATATTCTTATATAGTAAAGCTAAAATATAAAAGAAAATTATTAAATTTTTTAAAAGTAAACCCGTAAAACTGTAAACTGCATCATGATAACAGTATGAATAATATGCTTTCATACATTTTTATTATCCATATATTATATGTTTTACAGGGGATAAAAAAAGAAATCATATAGTGATTTTTAAAGGAAAATATGTTTTTCGAATTCTAGGAGAAAAGAGTCAATTGGAAGAGGATTTTCTTAGATCAAAAATAAAGTAAAAGATAATTTTTTAAGACACTAAAATGCTATCTGAAGAGAAAATGATGCAAAGTCTCTAAAAGAAATTTATGTGATGATATGCACATGTTAGGATCTATCTAATCACACATATTATTTCAGTTTTCTACTTTTCTGTCTGATCAAGAAGCCTCTTGCGATGATATCTTTTATCAAAGTATTCTGAGTATATCCAAGACTTCTGTTAATGTGGAGCATCTCCATCCCATTCAAATGATGCGTCTTAGTTCAAATACTCGTTGGAGGCATTATGAAGGATCCTCTTAGTCAAATATCGAGATAATGATCAGAATTCTCAGTCTGGATACAAAATAAAAAATCAAAACGCTATTAACATACAAGCAACATTAGATTATCATATTTGAGGATAAAAAGCTTTTGCAGTAAAAGAGTCTTTCTTCTCATTGTCCCAGATCCGACACTTTTGATTATTGTAATAACCATGTAATCAAAAGTATGCCATTGCTTTAACCTGCGTCGATTATTTACACATTACTCCCAAATCCGTATTTTTTTCCCAAAAGCATCTTAGTCTAGAAATTGTTCGAATTGAATAATGTAAAGGAAAATCTCAAGATCTTTGCAAGCTATTCTGAATGCTAAAGCTACATTAATTTTAACATGTTGAGCCAAGTGTCTAACAGATGCCAGTTATTTGGGGAGCTGTGAAATTTCCGGGAATCTTTCTTGTCTTCCGTTCGGTCATAATAAATTTCCGAAACAACTTTCATTCAAATTTAGCAATTAGTGATCGTTACTTGATTGACGATGACTTTGTCTTACTTTTAAAAATTTTAAAATGTAAGAAAAATCGACAGGTTTCCATTCTGAAACACAAAACGTTCTGATTAAGAAAATAGCTTTGATTAAATATCAGCTGGTTTTGGCGAAAACAAAACGGTCTTTGGCACTAAACAGAATATGTGAACAAGTTTTCTTTGGATCATTATGTATGTTTGCACAATTTCATTAACTAATTTTTTTTTATTATTTTCATGAGAACTTTATTTTTTGATAGTTAGTGTATTTACTATTCACTCTATAATTACATGGGATTAATATTATCTTGACTCTACACATAGAGTATACTCTAAATAAATTACTATTTGTTTTGAACTTCAAAAAGATAACAATAATTTTAAAAATAAGTTTCCCTGAAAAAAAATAATAATAGCCTTCAAAAACATTTTATAATTTTCTTCCAAATTTTTTTATTAATATTTTATAGTAGCTTTTAATTTTTTCTCATTAATGAAAACATTATATAAAGTACATTTTCGATCAATACAAAATATTTTCAAGATATTATTTTGATATTGAATTCCTAATATTAAATTTTTTGTGCATGTTTATATATAGTTAAGAAATATTGATTATTTTTCTATGATCGATTTATTAACACAATTTCCATATAATTGAATTATTTATGAATTCATTTTAAAGAATTAAATTTATTTTCTACTTTAAGCAAATCAACTTATATAAAAACAGATTTTTTCTCAAAATATTTTAGTGTACTTTTCTTCTATAAAAAAGATATTTCTCTTCCTTTGATTAAAATACTGTTTTCTTTTACATTTTTCAAGTATCCGGAATTAATGCTTGTAAATTCTCTTCCTAATCCGTCATAAATTTTTCTCTTAGCCCAATATTATTATTTATTTCTATTTTCTTATAGAATAATTTTGAAATTCATTTTTTTACATTTATTTATGCAAATTATGTAAAAATGGAAATTTCAAATAAAACAGTTTAAAGATAAATAAATACATTTAATTTTCTTCTTTGGTTGTTTAAGAAATCACTAATATATGCTATGTGGCCTTCTTTAACTATTTTACTTTCACTTCTATTTTGCTTACAAGATAAATACTTTTTTTTCTTTTTCAAATATATTTTATTCTTTTATATATTTTCATTTTATTTTTTATATACAGAAAAAATGTTATCTGTAATACATGTTTTATTCATAATATTAATATGCTAATGAAAATAAATAATTATATTTAATATAACTTATAATATTTGCCCAGCAATAAAAATATATCAATATATAGTTTATTAATAAACTATCTGAATAGGAAAAAGTAGAGATTTTGTATTTTAAGTATTAAAATTAATATAGCTTCAAAAGCTCCATATATTCAACGTTTTTAATAAAATAAATATTTCTTAGAAACCATTACATCAATACTTGAGATAAATTATTATCTTCAAAGAATTTTAAAATTCAGTAGCAACTTTAGTGGTTTTTCCTTTATTTTTTAAATTAAATAATTACATGTTTAATTTTAGAAACATTTCAAGAAAGTTAGAAACTGTAAAAGATTTTTTTTTAATTCTTTTTAAAAGTTTCTATGTTTTTAATTTATAAAACCATAAAAATTTAAACATTTGAAGCTCACAAATATATATTAAATATTGAAATGGACTTTTTGTAATTAATATATAATCAATATAATAATTGAAACACTATGCATAGCTTTTTGTGAAATAATTATATAATTTATGAAATAAAGTATAATATTAATGAATTAACAAAATTAAAGTTGAAGTAATACCATATTCAGTAAAGATTAATTATGATTTAGCTGATATCCAGAATTCTCTGTGAAATGAAATTTTCAAAATAATTTTACAGAAACCCAGAAAAATAAAAATAAAAAAAAACATTAAGTGATTTGAAATAAAATAATTTTTATTACAATGAATTAATATAAGCTGCAGCAAAAAAATCATGGAAAAAAAAACATATTATAGTATCAACTGAAATCGTACATTATTCTTCCTTTTTTATTATTTATTTAAAAAAATGTGTAATATACTTATTATTTATTATATTATATGTTTAGAAAACTCATAAAATAAAAATACAATATATTTTCTCACTTATAAAGAAAGATTAGATATTGGTACCGCATAAAGTTCTAAGTATATTTTAAAAAAAGGAATATTTTCTGAATGAGACTTGTTAAATGGACTAGTTTTATTATATAATTAAAACATCTAATATAAATTCAGCTTCCTTACAACAGTAACGCTTTATTAATTTATTAGAAGTGTTTGTTTCAACAGAAACTAGTATAATTTTCTTAATATTGTTTTCTAGAATTCAATAGAAAATATTCACATTTCATTTTCATTTAATTAATATTCTGCAAGAAATTGCAGTAGAATATATGAATAGTTTCTAATTAGCAGTAACAATTCTGTCTCAAAGGTCTTACTTCTACGTTCTTAACTGTAACCCTTTTACATTCCGAGAGTGTCGGAATAACCGCTATTAACTTTGAAGGGGAATTCAATTAGAAAGTTTTCGAAATCTTTGTTTCGAACCTTGGCCGCTAATACTCTCCTTACATAATAATCTAGTTAGCATGGTGGTTAATTATCTCCAAAATCCCGGGTTGCGTTAGCGAAAAATCGACTTCTGTGTCACTCTCCATTGTTCAAATTGATTTGAGAAAATTCTTAATTGATTCGAAAAGCTGCTACAGAACACAAGAGATCACAGAGACAAAGATCTAGATGGAAATTGAATTATCCTTTTACCGATTCAAAAGTATCTGAAGTTGTTTCTGAATACTTATTAGACAAAACATTATGACGCAATTTGACGAACAGTAATATATTTAAATTTCTGTATATTGTTAAATGTGGTTTTTGAATAATAACTTAAATATATAGAGCTCATAATTTCACACTTTCTATCCATTTTCCTTAATTTATTTTAAACTTTATCCTTCAAATATTTACTAACAATGTTATCTAAATATTATTTTACAAAACAAGTAATACTTGTTTTTAAAAACAGGTATTACTTAAAAAGTTTTTAAAGGTTTTTAAAAACTTTAAGGTTTTTAAAAACAGGTATTTTTTTAAAAAACAGGTATTTAAAAACAGGTATTGTTTTTAAAAACAGGTATTACTTTATTACTTTTTATTACAAGTAATACTTGTAATAAAAAGTAATAAAGTAATGCCTGTTATGTAAAATAATGTTTAGAAAAAATAACAATATTTATCGCTTATATTTTATTCAAAATATTTTAAAAAAACAAGTATTGCTTGTTTTTTTAATAAAAGTTATAAAACAAGTATTACTTGTTTTATAACATTTATAAAGCAAGTAATACTTGTTTTGTTAACAAGTAAATTATAAAACAAGAAAAATATTTTATTATCATTTTAAAAAACAAACATTTATCTATATATTATAAAATAATAATAAAACTAAGTATTTGCTTTGTAAGCAATATTACTTGTAAAATGTTTTGAACAAATATAAGTGATTAATATTTAACACTCATAATTTAAATATTACTTTTATTACAAGTACAAATATTTTGTAAAATATTAAATTTATTTTATTTTAAAATTATTTTTTGAAATGTAAGTATTATTGCTTACAAATCGAATATTTCATGTTAATAATAGTTTATAAAATTTTTGTTTTTTAACAATCTATATTACTACATTTTATAAATGCTTATGACTAAAACATTTTATTAATTAAATAGTTAACAACCAATATTTTTGCCTTTTCAAAACTCAGTAAGAAAATTAAGCAATTTGTACAAACTTTACTATTTACATTTTCATAATTTTCTATGTATTCCATATAAACATCTTTTAACTGTTAATTCGTAAGAAAATATCCTAAAATTATCAATAAATATTTACAAAATTTCTCCCTCAAAGTTGTTCTGTATTAAAAACTTTTTTCTCGAAATCACAAAGAAAAGCCATTAATTTACTGTATAGTTAGATTTTTAAATAGAGGGAAACATTAATAATTTAAATAAATTTACATTTACTAATATTATAGTTAACACCCGAGGTCATACCTCGACAAACGTGGTTGCATAAGGTAGAAATGCAACATCTATTTTACGATGTTTAACAATACTGTGAATCGAACCCGACATTTTTCTCTCTTCAGAACAATATCATACCGTTAGGACTCCATGAGCCCATTTAAAATATTTGATACCTTGCTTAATATTTTTAACTACAAATTTTCATTCATTAACTTAATTAAAAAAAGCTTCACTAAAATTAAAATAACAAAACATATCTTATAAAGTAAAGTGGTACACCTTGAAGATACTTTTCAAATTATGTAGCGATGAGTAACAGCCAGATAACAAAAAATAACTAACACTTTTGTTCAAAGCTTACAGCATTAATTATTCGGGAGTTTTCCCCCCAAGCACTTAATGTTGTAAAGTGATGAGTTGATAAATTGTGAGGAGTTGATAAGGTGAATTGGAGAGTTGATAACCCATTTAGTTGATTTAATTAATCCATAGCAACTCATTTAATTCATATCATAATTGATAAGTCATTTCACTCATATAATTGATAAATCATTTAATTGATAGCAATTCATTATGAATAACAGTATTTTTAATGTGATATAAGAAATTATAAACTTACAATTGCTTAAAATTATAAGTGGCAAACCATAAAAGTTGAAATTAATATAGAACCCTCAAAGAACACCAAAAACATTTATATTGACAGAGCCGTGGTTTATATAAGTTATGATTATAAAATTATACATAAATTATGTAATTTGATTATTATGTGGGGAGATATATATATATTTATTGTATCAAAAAAATTTAAAAAAACGTCCTAAATAAATAGTTTAAAGAAATATCGATTTTTTCTTCATAATCTATTCATAATATGCCATCTTTCATAAATACGATATTTTCAGTAATAACTTATAATCTCCCAATTCTTAAATTCCCATAAAAAAAACTCAACTGAATATTAAAATTTGAATTTTTAAAGCTATAAATAGATTTATATTGTAATTTATTACAACAAAGATTCCCACAATAGCAAAAGATTTCCCCAACTAAAATTTCAAACATTCTGCTTTACACATAAAAACTTCATAAATCGACTGATATTTGCAATGGTTTTCAATTTCTGGAACGTGATGCTTCAATTTAAATTTATTTATTGAATCGCAGATTTTAAAAGAGATTCCATCTACTTCAATGTGATTTATTTTTTCCCTTAAAGTTTCATTTGACAGAATTCGGAAGAAGACGCGTTTTCGAATGAATGATTGAATCTGAATGTATCCGTTTTCAGTTTCACAGAACTCATAACGCAACTGAGAGAAACTCAACATTCATAAAGCATTTTGGGAATTTTGTATGAGTTTATCTAAATCTTATTTATAAAGTAATTTTGGGTTAGAAAAATCGATACATTTTATTGAAAACTGATTAATAATTTTAGATGAAAGATATATTGATAATTTATTTGAAGTGGAAACTATTGTGTTTTTTAAAACATTTTGTTTTGTTTTACTACGAAAATTTAGTTAACATGACGATATTAATATTTGTTGCCTTAAATGTTTTTCTTTATGTGTATATAAAATGCTTCTAAAAATTAAATTTAACCATTGTCACGTTTTTAATTTCAATTCTTATTGATATGGTATGTCAATGACTGTTTCACTGAAATTTATTTTGAAATCTTATTTTAGATTAGTTAATAAACATGCTTTTTAATTAGTTATATTTTATGTTTTACCGTTATAAAAATTGATATTTTAAGTTTTTTAAATCATAAAAAAGTCAAATTTTTATTCTTCTTCATATGTGATTTTAAATAATTTACTTAACGTTACTAATTCAACTAAGTGAATTCTGATCATTACTTAATTATATATTAACAAAATCAATAATAAGGAAAGATTTTATAACTTTTGTGAGAATCATATTGAATTAAATATCTTATAAACTTTTTCTTAATTTGCATTTATTTTAATTTTTATGATAAAAATTATTTTACAAAGCATGCACGAAATATGAACTGACTATTCAAATATTGTTTTTACATGTTTACCACTACTAATGACATAAATGAAAATTCACAAATTTTTAATTTAGATAAAAGTTTCCCCATTATGACTTCTATTATATGTATTAAAAAGCTTCCCTCTATTATTTATGTAAATTTTGTTTTTTCTGTTACAATAAAATATCAATAACCTTTTATGAACATAATTGGCAAAAACATTTCGCATATTATAATTAAAAACTTGATTTGTGCAATTATTTTATATTATTTGCTCTTTTCTTTACTACATCACACAATGATTCTTAAAAGAATGTATTTTTATCAAATATATATAAAAATAAATACTTGCAAATTTACATGAGACGCAAATGTAGGAAAATTGTAGATAAAACATTATTAGAAAATAGGGAGAAAATTTTATTGTCAGATTTATTTAAAGTTAAAGTGAAATATTTCATGGAGTGGCTCTGAAAGTTCATCAGAAAAAAGTGCATTTTATAGAATTATCTCAAAGATTAATTTATGCAGGGTTATCACTTTGGTAATTGTTGAGTATCATTTTGGAAATTTTTTATTATTTTTAATAGTGTTTGGTTTTTATTTTGCATTTCTTTATGAAATGATATTCTTTATTAAGTTACAATACAGTCATTTAGTAATGAAATAAATTTTAACTTTACAAATAATTCAGTCTATTGTTCTGTCTGCAGAATAACAGAACATATGTTTGTTTATACACATAGTCAATTATATATGGATTAACTACTAAAAATATTATAATATTAAGTTATCTTAAAGTTAATATGTTTTTTATTATAATATATTATTATAATAATCTTAATAGTAATATGGCCTTTTATTTCACTATTTCACTATTTGCTTCTTTTTAATTTATATTACTTTCTCTAGATGCTTAATAGAAAAAAATTTTGGAAAATAAAATTTACTGTATAATTCTACTCAGTTATCCATAAATCATTTAAAATTAGCGGCATATATATATATATATGTATGTATATAAATAGATAGATGGATATAAGATAAGTTCATAGTTCGTTAAATTTAATTACTGAGTATTATCTGCTTATTACGCAAAAAAAGATCAAAATAGTAAAATCTGCAAATAAGTTTAATTTTCAATTTAAAATATTATAATTTTCAATTCAAAATATTAATATACCCAGCTAATGCATATTAATTAATTTTCCAGAAATTACATTGGCACTGTTCTTTATAGCTCTAACTATTATTTAGAACCTGATTTTGTTTGGTTTTGTCTAATGATGATGGGGATTGAGAATATTCTGCGCAGGGTATTCTGATATAGTTTTCAATAATTTTGATGTAGAAAAGATAAGTAAATTTAAGGCTTAAATTATCACAACGGCATAATTTGGAAAAAAATAAGCCTTCAGATACTTTATATGATTCTGCTCGACACACATTTAAAGCTTTGATTGTATACTATATGTAATTTATATGCTATTCACTATTCAAATATGCTACTCACGAAAATGCAAAATAATTATTTGTAGTAAATTATTATTGCAAGACAAAGTAATAAAAATACTATTCAGCTTATACTAATTAAAGAAATTATTACTTTAAGCCTTGTACAGTTCCTTTATAATAATAGAGATTTAATTGAATGCATAATATCCAATTGTTTTAAACAATAGTATAAAAATCGATATTTAGTCAGATTTTATTAAAGGAATGTAACTTGATATTTGAATTTATTAAATTAAACTTAATTTAATTTAATAATGATTTGAAATTTAAAGCTATTTAATTAATATAATTTGAAAGTTTCGTTTAATAAATTGGACATTTTTTTAACTGTTGAATTCACTTACTTCCTGACTCGTCCAATTCTAGTTGAACATTTTCAAGCAGATTCAATTCATCTTCTATTCTTGATTCTTCAAACTAAAAAAAAATTACATTTTTATTTGATCAGTGTAATCATCGAAGACATTACTTTGTTTTTAAAGATAAAATCAAACAAAATTAATCATTTTAAGAATCATACACTATAAATAATTTTTCAAAATATTTGTAGACTAATTATTTAATATGTCATTAAGTAGCTAAATAATTTTAAAAATGGCTTTAGTGCTTAGTTAATACTTTATAGCGATTTATATATTATCTCCACCAAATTTTAAGAAAAAAAACTGTCCCCAAATGTCAATGTTACAACTTTCTTTTTTTAAAAATGTGAAGTGAAAAAAACAAAACAATTAACTTATATATATATATCTTCATTAATAAAACTTTTTTAAGAAACATCCTTTTTAACTCGTATTCTCATATTTTAATCATAAATTTAAAATTTACATGCTCCAAGAATAAACATATAACATGGGAACTTAGATATACTCAAATATATAAATTTTGATGTTATTACTTATGACACTTGTCGAAGATAAGCCAACCTGTCTAGGACTAGGCGAATGAAGTCAGAAAGATTGTCTTCCATTGAACAGAACCTCCACCACGAGAGTGGAAGTAAGACTTTTGGCTTAAAGAAGGTAGCACCATTTGGATCTTTAAAATTTAGAGTTAAGATATTGCAACTGTCCTAGTCTCCATTAGTGAATACGACAAATCTTCGGTTAAACCAGGATTTGAACTCACTACCTTCTGATAACGAGACGAGAAAGATGCGCAAGCCAACCAGGCCACCACTGCCCGATGTAAAACTTAAGGGCGTTATTTGAGTAGCAACATTTAGTGATAAATCACAATATTTTATTACTATTCTTTACACGGAAATTTTTTATGGGATAATACGTAAATACTATAATATTTTTATAATTGGTTATTTAAGGATTTCATTTAATGAATGCTCGATTATTGGATACATTATTGTATTCACACATGATACGCCTTTCATTTGTTTTAATTTTTGGTCCTAGAGTAATTTTATACTTACACGGATTTACACTTTGAAATGGATTCCAAATGATTATAAACTTTAGAATTTGAAATGAGCTTACAAACTCTTCAATTTAAGATAAAAGAGCATACTTTTCAGCAATTCACTTATTTTCACTTCGAAGATTGTAAAATTTACTATCATTCACATCGTTCTTCTAGATTACTCTCAACCAAATAACAAAAAACTAAATGACTAACTGAATTTTAAATTATTGATATCGCATGTGTTAAAACAAGGTAGAGAGTGTGTGAATTAAATTGTAATTTGTTTCTCGATATGAAGCAGGATGATAATCATTGCAGTAATTTGATAGCTTTATTTAAAATTTATGCTTTTTTATTTATTAATAAAAATATTTTTTCGTGTAGAGTTATACATTCAAGTAATTGAAGAACGGATTGAAATGTAAAATACATTAAGTCATGTTTGATTACATTTCTGGTAACGTTCACCTTTACGACTACTATGAATATTTCCAACCCTGGTGAGTATTCACTCTTTGGACTGAGATTAGAAAGCTAATGGTTCAGAGGCAAGTTTCATTAATATTTTAAGATAAAACTGTTATAAAACTACTTTTATATATATTTCATTTGCGCTGTTAAATGAGTAAATAGGAAA